>JAXGGA010024438.1:0-12043 GCA_038373865.1 Uloborus plumipes
ACTGCGTCTTTTGTTATCTGGTGAATGGGTTTTCTTTTGAGAGAAATTTAATTGTTGTGCCTAAAATGCAAACTCATAATTTTTTGGGGAGGCTAATAAGCGTATCACGAGAATTCAAAATATGATAGCTTGATAAGAATTATCTTCAAATAAAAAATCTAATTATTTATACAAAAAGAAATTTTTTTTAACCTGCATTACATGCCACTTATTTTAACCTAAGGAAAAGGGTTTGTGTACTATGGTGGTAGTATTAAGCACTGTCATTATTTTATTAATTAATTTAAGTTATCATTCAGGTTCAAGTTCCTGCTATTAAGTTTTAATATTTTAAGTGAGTATATTTAATCTATTTTAATAATTAAACAGGTTTACTTCCTATTTAAGGCACGTATAAAGGTTGATTTGTTTTTAGTGTTTTAAATTAACAATGACGCCCACTTCGTTTTGTGGTTAAAAACACTTTTTATGCATCTGGCTTGTAATCACTATTTGTTAATTTTAATGTTGCATTTGTACGTGGTTTTTTCCCTAAGTTCTAAAGGTAGGGTTTTTTAATAACATTTTTCATTCCAAGCTTTCTTACTTTAAGGAAACGACCATTACACGATTACATCTTCAGAAACCTATTTACACAGAACAAAAGTTCGTAACTTCATCAAATATCCCCTTTGTATGAACAATGTTCGTGTGCTTGATTATGTTTCGAATTAATTACCTTTCCCTTTTGAACTTTTATGAAATGGACATGCAGTCTGGGTTATAGTTTTTGGTTTTACATCTCCGTACAATGCATTTAACACCTAGATAAGTACGACTTTGAATGAGTAAATGGACTCACATAATATAAAAATCCTGAAAATTTTCCAACTTTTTAAAAAAATTATGACTTCAAAAATAGTGAACCTGTTAGGGTTTAGTTCTATTAAGACTTTGGGGCAAAGTTATTACCAACGTTCACACAACTTAGTGCTCTGAGAACTAAAAACGAAAAATCAATACAAAAGAAAAAAAGTAAAACTGCAATAAGCAACATAAAAAGCTGATTTTAAGTTCCTCGCAAAGTTGCACCTGCAGTGAACACTGATGATATGCGTCTTCCAGTGTCACCTCCTAAGACGGAGCATCAGTAAAAAAAAGGAACACTGCCTATCAAGCGCCATAAAGAAAGTTCTGTTCAGCTACTTTGTCTGATGAGAACCTTTTGCCTCTCTCTCCAGAATCTCCTTCTTATATTTCCTCCAGACCCCCATTTTATCGCCAAAAAGAAAGTTTTGATTCATTCGCCCATTTCTCGTTTTGTCACCCTCCCGTGCTCCCGTCATCAAGAAGGTCACGTAGTGGTAGGCGTAAGAAAAGAGTTCCTTCTCTCTTTTTTTATTTTTTTTTTCTTCGTCTGATTTCTTTTTTAACTTTCTTTCCCTTAAAAAGGATGTCGTGGTCAGAGTGTTGTGACAGCAAGGGGACAGCCGTAAGACAGCCGTCATGGTAGGTGGGAGGGGATAGATCGCTGTTATGTACTGAATTTTTTGCCGTGATGGATTTTTCTCCCACCTCACCTATATTTCATATTTCTCTTGTTTTTACTGAGGTTGCGGTGTTTGTTTTACCTTTATACGTCTCTCCTTTCGCGTGTGGTTGATAAATATTCTGGGCTCGCCATCGAGGGATGTCAGCACTGACTTTAGTTGGAGTAAGCTGTGGGAGTGGGATGCATTATGTGCCAGACGGGATGACAGAGATGTACAATGGATTTTAAGTCTTTATCTGCATAATCTGTAGTTGACAGTGTAAAAGTAAAAAGTGTCCAGTTGCTTTAACATGTGACGTTGCTCGCGTTATTTAAATATGCCGGAAAATTCGCTGTCTATATTAAACTTTACAATATTTTTTAAATAAAAAGAAAAATTTTAGTTATCAGACAATCGACATAATTTTTCTTTTTGAATGCAATTCCTTAAAAATCACGATAAATAAATAAATAAATAAAAAATAGCATAAAAATAATCAGTTGAATTTAATTTTAAAAGAATTAAGAAATCCAATAAATAAAGCAGTAAAATAAGAACAGTCAAAACGAATGAGTAAGTGAAATTTTAAGCAGCAGACATATAAAATAAAAAATGATTTTTTTTCAAATTAGGGAATTTAAATAAATTAAATACAAAGCAATTAATTAATTACAATGATAAATAAATAGACAGAGAGATGAAAAGATAAAATAACGCAAATAAATAAATGATCGAATCAATAAAAATTGAGCAAAAAATTAAATAAAAAATACTGATGGTATAATACAGGAACGAGCTTTGTAACTTGAACTTTGCATGCCAGTTTGTCTCAGGTGGTCCTTTTAAATCGAACAATTTAATAATTCTTGAGTTATAAGAGATTTCGATTATCTCTGTTTTTGTGCGCATAAATCTATAGTTAAATGTGATGCATTTTGTTATAGAAAATGAAATAAAGAGGAAAGTGTAAAAGATTAAGGAGGAAAGTGAAGAAAAATGCTCATTTTTTAAAGAAAATAAATATATTTTTCAACATTTTACTGAAAATTCGGTGTATAAGTGAAATATTTATCTTTAGAGCGACGCATATACAAATGATACTATCATTATTTTGCTATGAAATGTGCTGGGACCATTCAAAATCGTCGTATAAGTGAAAAAGGCGCATAAATGAGGCGGTGTATAAGTGAGAGTTCACTGTATTTTTAATAGAGAAAAGAGGCAAATGTGTTTTAATGGTGCATCTCCATACTTTTAAAATGCGTATTTGATAATTGAATGGGACAATATTTAGATATATCTTTTGTTACATCAGCAAACCAATTTCCAAAAAAAGTTTGAAGACTAATAACATCTGAACGCTTTTTCTCAAGAAGTTAACTCGTGCTTATATCATAGTTTACTAAGTGTTATTTTACTGTAAAATTATATTCAAAGCTGCTATTGCGGGTAATATTTATGATTACCTTTTTGTGATAGATGTTTAATACTTGTAACTTTTAAGTGGTTGTTGTAATTTCATGCAAACTTTTATTTTTCATTCGCAGATGAATCTGATCTTCAGCGGTTTATGGGCAACCGATCTTACTTCAAGTTACTGGAACAAGACGGCGATTCCCTACTTGTTGGTGCAAGGTAATTCATCTAAAGTTATTCGTAATTTCACAAAATGAGAGACAGAGAGAGACAAGCATTAATACAGAGATAAAGATAGAAGATTAAGATTTAAATTGTGTTAAGTTTTACTGTTGGTAATTAAAAATTAAGGTTTAAAATTGTTTTTCTTTCTGATGTGGAAACTAAAAAAATGTCCAATTATTTCTTTTTGACACGTACAAAGTACATACTATATGAGGCTTTGAGTAAATGTATTATGGTGATTTGAAAACTTAACTAAATTAGAATATAAAATAATTGCTAATCTATCATAGTGAAGCTTTTAATTAGTTAAATAATTTTAATTACTTAAGTCAATCTGTACGCATTATATATCCCTTTTGCCAATTTCAATTTAGAAAATGGAGAAATTATTTAGAAAATGATTTATTACTTTTTTCCAGTACTACCTACTAAATAGTCATTACCGCATAAATGTAAACTATTGTTTTGTAACTGAATCTTCGTTAAAAACAGATGTCAATTATTCAAAAAAATATATGGAGTCTTTAAAGTAAGCTAGGTTGCGACATTTTAGTTAACGAATTTCCCTCATTTCTCTTTTACTTAAAATAATAATTTCGAGAACGCTAAAGTTTGCTACGTGCGCTATGCCGAGTAGCGTATATCATAAACTGGATGATGAAAATTTCGAATTAAAGTATGTTTTCACGTGTGTATTTGTTTATTTTAATCATATTTATTTTACTTGCAATTAAATTTATGATATCACTACTTTTTTTTACTCACTTTTATTTCTCACGTAGTGCTTTTTAACAAAAATATCAGCTCAGTAATTATGATTTTGTTATAAAACTTCAAATGTTTTTAGATTTTTAACTGAAATTTATTTTGCTTTTGTGTGACAAATTAAATATTCTTATTAAATGAGTACATCTTTAAATACATAATTGAGTAATCTGTAAGTACATAAAATATTAGACATTTCATAGAACATTGAACCTGCTATCTATTGAGAAACAAGTAAAAAAATACGTCAAATAAAACTTTTTTTTTCATACTTAATTAATCACCCAATAAAAAATAATAATCTTAAACATTATGACACGGCTCATAGCTTAGCATTCATATTCTATTAGGAACGAGATGTGATTTCTAGATTAAATCTAACTTGATTTATGCTTTAATTTAACCAGATACGTAACAAAGAAGTTACTCAAAGCAAAAACTAAATTAAATATTAATTACTTTTAATCACGTTTTTTGTAAGTATCCACGTATTCATTGTTTAATTCAATTAATTACTTTCTGTAATAATTCATAAGTTTCTTGACTGTATGTTATTTTTCCTACAAATAGTAGTTTTTTTAAATTAAAAATCATTTTTGGGACATTTTCATTTAATTTATGCTGCTATGAATACACATTTTTAAAAACATATATTTACCTTTAGTGAAAAAAAGCACACGTTGATATAATAATTGTCCATTCTCCATTGTTAAATTCCTAAATTCAAACGTAACGCTCAAAATATTTTCGCAGCATTTGTTGAAGTCTGAAAGATACTTTTTAATTGTCGATTCATACGAAGATAATAGATTTTCTCGCGTTTGGTGTGTCGCCAGATAACATTTGTTTTCTCTGAAATTATTTGTGAATAATAGGCGTGAAACTGTTGATATTTAATATTTTGAAACTGTTTACACAAACAAAGGAATATCTTATTTAAATGCATCAGTTTACTTTACAATTATCGTTATGAAGTCAATTTATAATGCAAAAGTAGTTAAATGAATGGTATTGAACTTAAATAGAATGAATTTAATGTTAATTTTTCCGTAACGAATGGTATTGAATGTAATGTCTCATTAGTCTGATATTATTTTAACATTGGAATAAGTATATTAGAACTGAATGGAAAAATTTTGAAAATAAATAAAAATTATATTTAATGAATTTAATTTATAAGCACATTTTTTTTAATCAAATGCTGAAATACTGTTAATTATTTAATAATAGAATATAATACCGAAATAGAAGTGAGGCTTCTGGACCATCTACTAAAAGTTTTAAATTTCATTTTATGATTTTCATTTTAAAAAATGCGTTCGAATTTTGTTGCCATATTCGTTTTATCAAAGAATTGCAATTAATAGATTGACGTACTGATTAAGACTTTAAATCAGTATGTCAATTATTTTGTTTACTTATTGGTACTCTACGTAGCTTTTCTTAACTAGCAATTATCAAATTTGCGATTCAGGAGCTTTATTCTACCACACTTCTTCTGTTTAGAAACTTTCATCACCAGGCGCCTCATCTCTCTCTCTCTCTCTCTCTCTCTCTCTCTCTCTCTCTCTCTCTCTCTCTCTATATATATATATATATATATATATATATATAATATATATATATAATATATATATATATATATATATATATATATATATATATATATATATATATATATATATATATATATATATATATATATATATATATATATATATATATATATATATATATATATATATATATGTGTGTGTGTGTGTGTGTATGTTTGATCCTTATACAAATCCAGTTTTCGACGAATTTTCATCAAAAATTGATACAGAGGTTACTTGATGCACTAGAATTCACACAGGCGGGATTTTGAAATTTAAAAACAATTCAAAAAGCTCAAAATTCAATTTTTTTGTCTCAAAATGGCCATTTTCTTCCAATTTTGAATAGAGTAATAGAGATAAGCCTTTAAGCATACACATTTATAAATTTTAACACTTTTAAATATGAGTATTTTCCAACAAAGATTACGATTAACAATGAATTATCAGTTTAAGGCTCACCTATTTCATTTTAACACTCAACTATTTTTTTAGAGCTATGTTATATTAATTAGCACCCAGGCAACGCCCGATAATAAGCTAGTAAAACAATAAAAAGAAAAACTTTCATTTAAAGTCGATGATTAGATGCGAAAATCTGCACAGAGAGTTCGTTTTTCAAGCATTTCGTGGCATGAAAGTTGTAATATATATTTTTTATAGAAACCGATTGATTCATTTCGAACTGAATCATTGTTATCAAATCATTTAGGTTTCTTAAAGTTAAACGATTGCGTATTTTGAATTAAACAAACAAACAAAAAAAGCAATTATCTAATTTACGATTAAGAAGTTTCATGCAAAAACCTACTTCCTCTTTTTTAAAACTTTCATCACAAGACGCCTCAGCAAACAAAAAGAAAAAAAAGAAACTTTCATTCAAAGGCGAAGATTAGATGCGAAAATCCGCACAGAGAATTGCTCTCCAGAAGATCGCCTTAATTGAAACCCACTTGCTTGCAAAAGGAAAATGGAACACAACCAGAATAAAAATGAAACCAGAAAAAGGAAGAAGAAGTTGCGCACAAAAGTAGAAATAAAAGAAATCTGCCGCAGAATCTGCTTCAGAAGAACGGGGAAGAACGATTTTTTAATTAAGCTCCCCCTGATACACCGGGGCAGCTATATTCTAAATGAAATGGCCCGCATTTCAACGGGATGCTACTCCTGTATCAATCACGGTGGATCACGTGAGGGCCGAGAGGGGGTGGAAGGGAGAGTCTCAACATCCCCTTGCCACTTTCGCAGGTAATTCAAATTAGTGAGTACACAGTGGGTTATGGGTCTTTTGTTATATAAAAGGGTGTGGTTGGCGAATTGCCTTTGGAAGCAAAGTGATTTGAGCATTATTCTCCCCCTCTTGGAGCAAATACTTTTTGTTTTACCTTGCCACTTACAGTTATTGTTTTAGTCCTTTAATTACCGCCAGTTTTGCGATAGAGTTAAGAATTTTTCCAAGCAGAAACTATTAAATGACTACATACATAATGCATTGGTTACACATTTTGTGGAAAATGATTCATTAGATTTTGTGTAAAATTTTGGGACTAGTTGCGTGCGCAGGATTTCCTCAAGGGATGCGTGGTTCAGTTTTTCAGAAACAAGCACCACTCTAAAAAAAACTTCTTTACAAATATTTTAATCAAGAAATGTGTTATATAAATGTCACGCAATTCAGAAAACGTAATATAAATTGAACAAAGCATAATATGGTAAACTGTATTCTTTATTGTGTCATGAATATTACAGTTAACTTGATGAGTTAATGATTTGTTCTTTAATTTTAAACCTGATAAATATACGTAATAAATACTTACTAAAACACTTTTTTTTTCCTATTTTATCACGTTCATATTTAATAGCACTGTAAAAACAAGAATTATTTCGAACGTCCTATAATTTTAGTTGCGATTTTGGGGTGGAAGGGGGAGAGGGCAGAAGATATATAACCACATTTATAATTTGATGCTTGTACAAGGAATGGCTGCCTCCGATGGCCATGCAGTGACGCTGATTCCTTTAAAAAAAATAAACCCACAAAACTTCAAAAACCGACATTGGTTAATAAAAATTACGGTTAAATAAGTTTCGGATAACCGAGAAGCTGCTGTATAACATTTCACGTTCTTGTTTTTGAAAAAAAAATCTATTATCTATTTGCATTGGACATAGATTAGATACCACAGAGGTCAGTTGTGATAAAACATTTTTTTGTCAATCATTAGATAAGAATTTACAGAACACCAGGTGCTACCAGAATGTAAACAGAAAGAGATACCACTGCACCTGGTATTACTTAAATGTCATTTTTTAAATACGATAAATGTGTTTCGTCTATTTTGAAGACAGTTATTGTTTTGAAAGTGTGTACAGCTCGTGCATTGTGCATTATTTTACTTTTTGTTTGCATTGTAATTTGTCCTGTATAGTATAATAGATACTCATAGCGATAACATACTTGCCGTCAATTTGAGGATACATAGAAATAATAAGGATACAATAATTCTTAAAAATATTAACACAGTATTATGCCTCCTGGTAAAATAGAAATGAGTGCACACGTGAATGTGATATATCTAACCCGTGACCCTATTAGTATGAGAGTTATTGATAATGATTAGAAGCGCAATAAGTGTAACTATAAAATGATGGCACGAAATGTGTGATTACAATGAAGAAGACAATACTAATATGCAAATGCATTATGAATTTTAAAATGCGTTTAAATTATTTAAAAAGAAAACCGCCTGAGTAAATTATGAATTTGCAGTACGTTAACACTTTAAAAAAGTTTAATAATAAAGCTGGCAATTCCACCGACATATTTTTGACATTTTTAAAAATGACGCCCTTCGTGTCAGCGTTAAACCTATTCACTAAGATATTCTGCTCTTATACCACTATTTTTCTACTTGGATATGATAAAACCTTCTCGTTCGGAGAGGGAGAGTTGGGCGTGTAGTTCACGTTTTTAGTGATGGGGCGGGCCTCTTTTGGACAAGTTCAGACAGAAGAATTGTCCAGGGAATACCTCGTCTGCCTATTTATCCATAATATTTTGTTATAAATATGGAAGAAAAAGAGGTTATGTGGGTACATATTTATGAGGATTGGTATATTTATTCCTTTGATGGTTGCTGACAGTTTCATAATCTCTTAATATAGTCTTATAGTCTCATTAAATGCTTGTTAGTTCGAGCAGGTATTCTGTTTTTTTTTTCCCCGATACATTTTTTATTTTTATTTTTTATTTTTTACAATTGCTTTCTGTAAGAGCATAACACATGTTTTCGTTTCAAATTCAGTGCATTTTTTCAAGAGAATTCGTTTTTACATTAATTTAATAGTTAAAATCTATAGGTTCTGTCTCAAAAAGTAATATTTTAAAACTGCTTAAGAAATCCTCTATATTATTGAGTCAAAAAATTGATATGTTCAAATTAAATTAAACAACTTATATTACAATAGGCATTAAACTTCATTTGAATTAAATAGTATATATTTTGATTAACGTAAATGAAACTAAAACAAAGATATAGCTATATATAGTCAATGCATGAAAATGCAATTTGAAATACCTTCAATGATGAAATTCAAGTTAGAAGAGTAAAATATGGGAATATTGGGAAGACCATGAGAGTGATCAATTCTATAAAAAATAAAAGGATGAAACAGAAGATAACAAAAAAAGAAGACAAATGTACTATTTTGATTTTTGACATTCAGAATGATTGATATTTTGTGTTAGAAATACTAAAACATTGAGGTGTAATAGCTCAAAAACTTCGATTGTTTTTTTTTTTTTTCATTTGCTATGATACCGTTTCTTTTTATTTAAGAGACAAAGATATAAAAAACGCTTGCTGTAATTTTTGAGGCATGTTTTTAATTTCCACGCGTTAAGGACGCTTGTAGAGGTACATATAGCACAACTAGTCCGTGACCCGGAATGTTTTTTTTATTGTAAAAATAAAGCAAATGAAATTAAAACTGGTTTCAAAACGCCTTTTCTAGCGAGTTCCCCAAAACCACAAAGTGAGTTAGTTATCCTAAAGACATTTTCCCCAACTACACTACTGGATGTAAGTGATAAAATGAAAAATTTGAGTAAAACACGTGCTGAGTTCAATTTGTAGGTTGGCTATCATTGATAAGTTTTCCTAAATCACGCAGTACAACATCCTCTACCTTGGCTACTAGTACCATCTCTTGCCCCAAAACTGATTCTCTGCCACTTGTAGTAGTTCTGAAAATTTTAATTCGGGCACTCACATTCCTTTGGTTCTAGTTACTTCACTAAACTAAAAATTCGCCACATAGTATTACACCCATGAGGCCTATCCGACGTACCCCTTCTTTGGTTCAAGGAGCATTATTGCCAGGGTCTTCGACGATATTTCCATTTGCTTTAGGATCTTCAGCAATAAATTAGATAAAGTTGATAAAAAAGACTTCAGGAACCATTCGCACACTTGATAACTTCTTCTATCTCACGTACTCCTTTCTTTTACGCCTCCCTTAAAACAATATTTCTCCGGTCCGATATCTGTTCTCCTCTGCAGCTTTTATTTAATCCTACTTTATATGCCAAGAGTCTGATAAAACCATAGTCAACTTCGCTCCAGCCAATCTCGTCTACGACGTAGACTAAAGACGCTTTTTTACGACGTTGTATTACACATGATGTTATCGCTGGCTCGTTTTCGGCTGCTTGTATATCCTTAGGTTTAAAGGGCTGTTGCAGGAGGAAATGAAATAGGGTAGCGCGAAAATTGTGATCTCCGCCGAATTTTTATGCACCATTGAAGAATACGGAATGGCCTATAAAGCGACTGAATCTGCTTACTATTTTTCACTTCGTCTCATTTAAATTTCCCTGGTAAGTTTATAGACTTGATGTCTTACATCAAAGTCCATTAGCCCCACCCAAGTGCAAATTTTTCAACGCATTTGTTCTTTTATCTTTAATCCTGGGATAAGATCCACTCAGTTTGTGAGAGTTCTCGTCCTTAAAATTCTACATTATCAAGACTTTACTTGCTCTTGCTTAGTTAACCTTATTTGTTATTACTGATGTTACTAATCATACAAATTTGTCTAACAATCTGACTAGTTATACAAGTAAGATATAGAGTAGCTTGTACCTATTCAATTACCACCAATGAAGAATACGGAATGGCCTGAAAAGCGACTGAATCTGCTTACTATTTTCACTTCGTCTAATTTTAATTTCCCTGGTAAGACTTGATGTCTTACATCAAAGTCTATTAGCCCCGCCTAAGTGCAAATTTTTCAACTCATTTTTTGTTTTATCTTTAATCCTGGGATAAGAGTTACTCGTTTTGTCAGAGTTTACTTTTGCAATTCTACATTATCAAGATTTCACTTATGTTTGTTTAGTTTTCCCAGTTTGGTCTTGATTGGGAAGATATCGTTACTTCCCTTCTTTTCGTCTATGAATTTCTTAAGGCAATAACAACAACATTAATCATATAAGATTGTCATAATCTGACTAGATGTTGGAGTAGAAAACATAATCTTATACCTACTCAGTTATTATCTTTGAAGAATATGCAATGGCTTATAAAGCGACTGAATCTGCTTACTATTTTTCACTTTGTCTCATTTAAATTTCCCTCGTAAGTTTTATAGACTTGATGTCTTACATCAAAGTCCATTAGCCCCGCCTAAGTGCGAAAATTCAATGCATTTGTTCTTTAGTCTTTAATCCTGGGATAAGAGCTACTCATTTTGCTAGAGTTCGTCTTTACAATTTTACATTATCAAACTTCAGCTGTTTTTTCTCAGTTTGCCCAATTTGTTATTACTAATGTTACTAATTATAAAAGTTAATTTGTAACAATCTGATTTGCTGCATGAGTAGAATACAGAGTTACTTAAACCTAATCATTAGCCACCATTAAATAATATGGACTGCTCTACAAAGCGACTGAATCTGATTATTATTTTTCAATTTATCTTTGCAAGAAACTGACTAATTCTGTTGCAATGCAATTAATATCATGAACTTGAAGATGCTGGAATTGAAGCGATGAATTATGTTTACTCATTTTTCAACTAAATTCCATCAATTTACGTAAGCGCTCAAGAGAAAGAGATCTTTTGACCTTTATAGCATTTCTTTTTAATCCTCATCATTTCAAGCAAATCCACTGCATTAATTCTTTATTAAAACCTTAATAACATTTTTTTACGTCGCCAATAAACATAGAATAGATTGCTTATGATTTCAAAAATTCAACTTTTAATTATCACGAATTGCTTTACGTCATAGTCATATATAATATTCGCTCATGTATGTCATCCATAGCTGCATTTTATAAATAAAGAATAATTGAGCATTTTCGGTTCAAGGAGAGAAAATTAAAGGATAATAAATAAGTAATATGAATCTGAGAGATGAAGTATTTAAGAAGAATTTCTGGTAAGAAGAAAATTTGGAAATAATGAATAGTTATGTAAAGATTTGGCAAAGAAGGCTATATATATATAACGTACAAAATGAGTTTT
>JAXGGA010024439.1:0-12043 GCA_038373865.1 Uloborus plumipes
ATTTCAAGTACAATGCGCTTAGCTGGGGACTCAATATTTTTCCTCTGTTTAATCTGCATTTTACTTACCTACCCTAGAGGCAAGTTTTCCGCGGTATAGCGTTTCGAAAAAAAATAATTATTTTTTTTCGACCCACCCTAATATATATATATATATATATAGGGGAGAGTGGTAATGAATGGGCCACTTTTTGGTTTTGAAATTTTGTAATTTTTTCTAACACTTTGTTTTAACTCTAAATTGGTGTTTTAGTTACTTTACTTATCTGGCTATCTAAAAAAGTCATAAAAGTTGGATTAGCACCTGTCTACAATGAATTATAATAGAAAATAAAATTTTTGAAATTTGGCCCATTCAACCCCAGCTATGGGGTTAAATGGGCCATCGAAGGTAATGAATGGGCCACTAAATGAATTCAATCAAAACATGTGGATTTAATCTTTTATTTGCTGAATATGACAAAATAAATGTGGCACTTGACATGATGATACAAAATCATACTGATTTAAAATTATATAAACATCAAAACTGATGCAATTAAAATAAAACTGATGCATACCAATTGTAGCAGAAAAATGACTAAATAATGAGATTGTAAGAAATAAATAACATCAAATATATATAAAAAAAACATAACAGATAATACACATTATGATATAACAAAATGTATATATTTCAAAAATAATATTAAAAATCACTTTCAAAAACTTAATCTTTATTTTCAAACTTGTCAAAATTCAAATTTTTTTTTTTAATTTACTAGACATCGGGAATAAGAAATATCTAACTTAAGTTACCAAGAAAGAAAATGAAATTGTATTGTGAGGAATATAATATGAAGGAGAGAGGGGGGGCTTTTACAAGCCACGCACCGAGACCAGAGGTCTATTGTACTATAGGAATATAATATAGATCTGCAAATTATATTTAGAAGTTACTACAAACCTATTTTGACGACAGTAATCTTAATCTATCTATGACAGTCAGTTGTGTTTCATATTAATGCGAAAATCCAAAGAAATGGAAGAAAAACAATATTTAGGTGGCCCATTCATTACCATGACATAGTGGCCCATTCAGCCCCACCTATACTTTTGGAATACATTTAGGTTTTTTGAGTACATTGAATTTAGATAACATCAAAATACATCTTAAGATTAGTTTATAGATATGGAAAGACTAGCTTATACATATGTATGCAGTGAAATACTTGGTACATTTTAGATAGGAAATGTTTTACTAAAAACTGAAAAACTTACTTTTCAGTCAGATTCTTGACCATGCCACTCTAGTTTGAAAAAGGCTCAGCGCAAATGAATGAAAATTGGATGAGTTTAGTAGAACAAATAGCTACATCTACTGGTGGCATCAAAAAAAAATTCATGCAAATACTTTTTCATATTTTGTTAGTGGCCCATTCATCACCATGGCCCATTCATTACCACTCTCCCCTATATATATATATATATATATATATATATATATATATATATATATATATATATATATATATATATATATAATTTCAGTAGTCTTACTATTAATAATCTAAGAAAAATCAAACACATGATAATGTCCTCAAAAAACAGAGCGCTAAAATTCTTCATTAGAAAACACCTTAATACTTTTTGCTTTAATAACAAAATGGTTCAGGATGCTATTATAGACCTTTTAAAATATAAATTAAACAGCGATGATCTTAATCAGTATAACAAAAACCCAATTTTGCCTGTAGAAAACTTTGTGATCTCCTTTAAAAACAAAATGTTTGATTTTATAAATTTTTCCAAAATTTTTGATAAATGTAGAGATAGTTTTCCTATGAAACAGCAATGTAATATCCGCAAAGTCTTCAAATATGAAAAAAGTTTAAAAAAACTCTTCTGTAACTATAGCTTTTGCAGCAAAAACATTCACAATATACAAGAAAATGACTGTATTTGTAAGGAACATTTTTATAAAGACTTTATTAATAAAGAACATGGTCATATTATCACAGGTAACTTAAATATAATACAGAATGAATCCCTAAAGTATCTCCTAGAAAAAGGCTCAAAATTTCGACCAGATAGTCACTTAAACAAAAATGCAATAATCAGTAATTTCAGCAAAGAACTAGACATGTTTATTTTAAAAATCGCGTACAAGTATAGTTGGCCCATTGAAGGCTTTGTCGAATGGAAAAAGAAAATACTTAATGAATTTACTTATAGTTACAGTTTATATAATTTTCACCGTAAAGATCTTTGCAATTTTATCGATAAAAATCTTAACATGAGTATCAAAAACTTAAAAAAATCCTTTACTATCACTACAGTCGACAAAGCAAGTAATAACTTTGCAATCATGTGTAAATTTCTTTACAAACAGCTACTTTTAAATGAATATTCCAATATCAACACTTATACAATGATTACTGAAGCAGAATCCAGCCTCAAGAAAAGGCTACTCGCTTATGATAAAATCTTAAATACAAAGCATCTTAATTTCAGGTTTCCTTTCCTTTTTATTACAGTTAAATTTCATAAAAATCCAATTAAATTCAGGTTTGTCACAAGTGGTACTCATTCTTATAACGTGAGAGCCGGCTATATTTTCTTCGAAAAACTTAAAAATATCTTGGAAAAAATTGCTGAAGAAAAAAACTTAATTATTTTGAATAACCAAAAGGTTTTGAACTTTTTAAATAATCGTAATAACAATATTTACAGTATCAACACTTTTGACTTCGAAAATCTCTTTACAAATATTCCCCATCATCTAATCTTAGACATCTCTAATAAACTCTACGAAAAGTATGAATACTGCATAGGGTCAAAAAGAAGCTACTGGCTAAATTTAGTTAAATTCTGTGTTTTCGAAAACTATCTTTTTAATGGTTCTAATTTTTACAAGCAAATTAACGGTATTCCCATGGGTACGTCTTTTTCCAGTGCCTTTGCAAACGTTTTTCTTCATATTTATGAGTCAAATTTTCTAGTCGATAATGATCTTGAGGCCTTCAGGTACATTGATGACATCATAATTTTTAACAACAGTAACTTCCATAATCTCTACAAGGATATTTATCCAAAAGAACTTTTACTTAAACAAACAAATAGTAACAACACTGCTTCTTTTCTCGACATTTATATTAAATTAGAAGATAAAGATGTCAATCTAGCACTGTATGACAAACGTAAAGATTTCAACTTCAAAGTGCACTCACTTATCCATTTTCACAGTTGTCTAAGTAAAAAGGTTTTCAAGAACATTATCATCTCCCAAATTTCCCGATACAAAAAAATTTGCAACAATAATTCAAATCTAGACTCAGCAATAAGACAATTAATTGTAACTTTAACTGAAAACTGCTACCCCGCGAATTTGACCAACAGTCTTATCAGTAGCGCATTGAAGAAGCCATAGGTTGGTAGTTCTTACAATGTTGTTTGAAAGTTCTTGTTTTTGTATTTCTTGTAATTTCATGTCATCTGTTCTATTTGAATTTTATTGATTATATATAGTGTCCTTTTGAATTGTAATTCTCTCGTGTATATGCATAAATGTATTGGACTTCTAGTGACCTACTGCTTGCTTGTGAGATGTCGGGGGCTAAAAAGTTGCATCTTTTTAGGCGTTTTGCCTGCAACTTGCTAGAAACATCTCACTCCACTTTTCCCTACCCTAGGGGGGTCCCCCTGATGAAGGCCCCAGGGTCTTTTGGGAATTTTATCTTTAGGGTCTATTCAATGTTTTTCAAAAAATCAAATTTTGAAAGAGTTACGAAATTTAAATTTTTATACAGCCGCCCAGTCCTATCAATCATATTTAGTAAAACATTCTTGACACTGTAACGTTTAAAACTAAAAAAAATCATTCTTCTACCACAAAAATTGACCGAGTTATGACGTATTGAAAAATCAAGATTTTGCATTGTTTCATGACGTCATCGAGAGATGGCTTAAGGGACCGTATGCGAAATCCTTCAAAATCTTGATTTTTCAAAACGTCATAACTCGGTCAATTTTTGTGGTAGAAGAGTGATTTTTTTTTAGTTTTAAACGTTACAGTGTCAAGAATGTTTTACTAAATATGATTGATAGGACTGGGGGGCTGTATAAAAATTTAAATTTCGTAACTCTTTCAAAATTTGATTTTTTGAAAAACATTGAATAGACCCAAAATTCCTTTCGTAATTTGGAGATTTTTTCCTAAATAAACTATATGCTTATCTCTAACGGTTTAGAAATTAGCTATTGGTCCACGATTGGAGTGGACACCCTGTATATATATATAATATATATATATAATATATATATATATATATATATATATATATATATATATAATATATATATATAATATAATATATAATATATATATATATATATATAATATATACATATATACATATATATATACATATACATATATAATATACATATACATATATATATATATATACATATATATATATATATATTACATATACATATACATATATATATATATATACATATACATATACATATACATATATATATATATCTATATCTATCTATATATATATATATATATATATATATATATATATAATGCAGTATCAGTTTTATAATATTCAATTTTAAGGTGTATATCAAAAGACTAGAGGTGCAATTAAAAATTTTGTTTCATCTTTTTGTGTGTGCTTGTGTTTTATGTGAAATGGGGGGGGGGGACGCGACAATACATATTTGCATTGAAACAAACTCATGTTATCTTGAAGTTCTTGAGAATGTTCATATATATGTCAATTAAAATCCATATACTGTCTGATACTTTATAGCTCGGTTCAGCTACCATTTGATTAGAAGTTTTTTTTTTTTTTTTTTTTTTCAAGCGTCACTCTTGAGAGATCGAAGTTTTTTCACTTCAAAGGGTTTATGCACGATTAAGAAGTCTTGAACTTTAATAATGTTACGTTAATTCACGTAAAAAGTTAGTTTAACTAATTATGTACATTATTTATTACGAGTATCTTGTAGCTAATATTAAATAAAAAATTCATCTTTATGTTTAAAATATAATAATTTTTATTCACTTGAGAAAACTAATTCTGCATTCTCTTCATAATATAACGTAATAGTAAAAAATATTTTATTTCGTACTATGATTGTTCTTATAAGTTTTCAAAGCAGCAGCTCTCTAAATTTTGTCCGTTTGTTTTTTTTTTTACTTAATCACTGGAGCGGCAAACCAATGCAGTTCTATGACACATTGCAAGAACGAAATTATAAATAACATCCTGGCATATAATAGCGTTTAGAGGGAAGGAAGAAACGGTTCAAAAACTTTTATTTTATACATATATCAATCTATTGCTAGATTCAAGGTCAAATAAGTTGCCTGAACCTATAGAACAGGACGTTGTCGTTTGTAAATATCTATTGAAAAATATACAACACTACATATTCTTTGTTTGATTGAAAGACATTGAATAGACCACACAAAGAAAAATAGATTTATTAATCCATTTAGAGATTAAATATATCTCGCATTTACTTTATTCATTTGTGTCCCATTGTGTTCTGTGCAGGATTTTTTAAATCAAATGTAAGTTGCTTAAAAATCATCTATACTTTTTTTTTACAAACGTTTGGCTACGATTTTAAAAACTCGGTTCATAGTATCGAGCATGCATTATGGGCCATTGAACTTTTTGACGGGGTTAGGCCCTAGTCACCAAATCTGAAGTAGCCAAAAATCTCTACCAAGAAAATTACTAGAATATAATTATTTTTACATCGGACGCACGGGCTGACGGGGCCTGTCCATATGATCACTAAATCTGAAAGAGTGAAAAATCTTTACTGGGAAAATTACTGAAATACAATTCGCTGTGCATTGATCGCTCGAGCTGATGTGGCCTGTCCATGGTCCTAAAAACCACTACCAAGAAAGTCACTAGGATATAATTTATTTTATATTGATTGCAATTACACCGTTAAGGATGCAACAATCAAATTTAAAATATTTTGTTATTTTTTTGTAATCAAGGCATCCGCACCAATATTTAGTATAGCATAAATAACATCAAATTGTACAAGAGAAAAATAAATGCATATTTTTATTGAGCCCTATTGTAATTATGTGTATTTCAAATTTGATGTTACGTCCATAACGGTGGCATTGCCTTATTATATTTGGCAATAAATAGTCGGAAATAATGCAGAAAACATTAATTTATTTTCAGAAAGAGTTTTGTTACGATGGGAAAATTTGGAGAAAAATATTTTACAGTGCTGTAAATTTTCCTTGAAAGTAAATATATGTTTTATGTGATGTTAGTTACAAATTTAGTTCTAAACTTAACAAGAATAGAAGTTATATATTTTATAACAGCATATATTCCTTTTGGAATCGTGGGAATCAGGATTTAAAACTACCCCCCCCCCCCGTGAAAACGCCTCAGAAATGCAAGGACTCTTATCTCGCTTCAAAAACAAATAAATATTTCAGATAAATGCAAATTACTGGCATAAATTTGAGTTACATACTCGGAGCTCTTTTGCACGAAAAATTCTCGATTTCTTTCTCCTTTTTTTTTTGTGAAACTACTATCTAGTGTTTTCCAGATGCATTGAGTATTCGCTTCCACAGCATAAAGAATCTAGAATTAGAAACACAAAATGCTTTAGCAACGAAAATGAGATAAAAATTAAATCGAAAAACGCAGATGATTAACATAACATTTGAAGAATATATTTCTTATTTCTTTAGTATTTTACAATTGCATAAAGAATTTGTTTTCTAGAATCCAAACTTAAAAATAAGAAAGAAAACGATACATTAATTGTAAGTATGCTACTTTAGTTGAAACACAATATTTACTGAATCATAGTCATCCTTGAAGAGTTATAACTCAACCGTTATAATTCAACGAGATGGCCGGTGTCAATCAAATAAGAAAACGAGTCCATTCCTTAAAATAGGTAGAATTTCTACCCATTCAAATTCCCCCATCAATTGTGAATCCCTTTCCTCAATTTTCATCTGCGTATCGCCCCTTTCTAAAAATGGACAATCCTGAAAAAAGGAGGAGTCATAGGCCATCTCTGCGAAGTTGAATTATATAATTATTTACAAGATGAAGGTTAGCAAAAAGAAAATTCGTAAAAAATCACACCACTACGCAGTTGCAAGTTTATTTGTACATATCGAAGGAGTTTTAAGCAAACTGCAATCTTAAAGAAAAAAAAGGGGAGGGGAGGGAGTAGATTCTTATATTTATAGAAAAACTCACAACTCTTCATTATTCCCAAATTGGCAAAGTAACAGTTATTGCTGATATGAGTAGGGTGCAGCGAAAAAACAATTTTTTTTTAATATCAAATTTCTAAACAGTGCGGTAAAGTTGCTTTATGTTATTGTCTGCATATTAGGACTATTGGAATTGAGGATGATAATTCCGGACTCAATATGTATATATGGACGATTCTCTGTAAACTCGTCATTTTTCACTCGAAATCTGTCCGGGCACGGTTTTTTGAAATGTTCGTATAATTATAATACTATTGCTCAGAAAATGAATCTATTACTTTGGTTTGAAAGAGTGCCAATTGAAGTTTGTGTTTTTCTGATAAATTATGATAGGGGGTAAGTCCCCCGCATAGTATAACTAGGCAGCGGACTGTGCCAGGTGACTGTGTTTTTGCTCTTTGTTGCGTAATATCTGCAAAACTATTGGAACATAATTAGTTACGAGACTACCTATAAATTTAGGCACAAATCGTGGACTTAATAACTAATATGTTTTATAATTAAACTAATTGACATTAATAAAATCACTTCCCAGAGGACTGTTTTCGCAACGACCCTGATGCATACTTTCATCACAAATGTGACTCTCAAACTAAGCAAAGTAGCGTTTCAACACCGTTCTCGGCGATTTCGGCAAATTCACACTGATTACTTTAAACTTCATGCCGAAAAGAATTTGCAAAAGTTATAGATTTTTCGTATTACAGCTTTGAATTTGTTGCAGGGGACTGTTTGAAAAAACTCCGGACAGAATTTACATGGCAATTTTAAGTTTTAGAAATACGTAATTATACCTTATTTCATAAGAAAAAGACAACTTAATTATTCTATTTTTAGATATTAATTGCCAAATTTAGGTAGTGTCAATAGGTTTTTTGAAACACTATTTTTAACACTTAGACTATGGGATTGGGACAGCCAGGGGACCAGAGGTGCCCATCCCCTCCAAGCTCAATGGCGCAAATTCCCCCTCAAAATGTTAAAAACCTTTTGTGATATTTTATTTTTTTTACCCCTCTTTTTATTTAATTTATTTTTTTAAGTATTTTTTGTATATTTTTTTAAATAATATTTTTATTTATTTTTTTATAATTATAACTATTATTTTTTTACATATTCTTAATTTTTCAAAAGTACTAGATATCGCTTCCAAGCACACACACACACACACAAAATAAATAAATAAATAAAAATAAAGAAATAAAAAAATAATTTAAATTAAAAAATAAATTAATGAATAATTTTCTTAAAAAAATCAGTAAATAATTTAAATTAAAAAAAATAATGAATGATTTAAATTAAAAAAAAATCTTAATAATTTTCATTAAAAAATAATAAATAATTTAAATAAATAAATAAATCAGTTTTAAAAAATCCCCCCCCCCAAAAAAAAAATTTTGATGGCGCAACTTGCGCCATAATCTTCCCCCCTGTGGGCACCCCTGCAGGGGACTGTGTTTTTGTCGCTTAGATAATTTCTAAAAAAAAAAATTGAATTGTTATCACTCCAAATACAATTGGGCCACAAAGTATTAATGCTTTACTTGTATTAAGAGCGATAATTACTGTATTACACTTTATTATTTTTAGCCTACTTTCCCGTTAAAAATAAAAGAAAGACGAAAAAAGTATTAAAAGTAAGCTCTAAATGCATCCAAAAAATATCGCCAAGTAAAAAATATCGCCAAGTCCAAAAAATATCGCCAAGTTAAAAAAATAAAAAGGTAAAATGAATATCGAAAAATTAAAAATTTGAAAGTAGGGTATTGAGATGGGGAATTTGTGTGTCGGTTGGTCGGTCGGTCGGTCTCGCTGCCCCCCCCTAATAACTTTTGAATGAACATTCCGATTTGGAAAAACTTTTTTTTGTTGGAAAGATCTCGGCGAGTACAGCTCATTCCCATATTTGATTTTTTTGATTTGAACAATTTTTGGTTCAACTTTGAGCCGTTCAAAAAACCGGTCCCGTGATACTAACTTTTTAATGAACAGTCCGATTTGAACAAACTTTGTTTTTGTTGGAAAGAACTTTTCAAGGGTACTTCATTCCCGTATTTACATTTCCGATTTGAACAATTTTTCGTTCAACATTGAACCGCTCAATCAAACTGTCACCCCTAATAACTTTTGAATGAACAGTCCGATTTAAACAAACTTTTTTTTGTTTGAAGCATCTCGGCAAGGATACTTTATTACCGTATTTAAATTTTCAATTTGAACACTTTTGGTTCAACATTGAACCGTTTAAGCAACCTTTCTCCACCTAATAACTTTTGAGTGAACCGTCCGAATGGAATAAATTTTTTTTTGTTCGAAAGATCTCAGCGAGTGCAGCTCATTCCCATATTTGATTTTTCGATTTGGACAATTTTTGGTTCAACTTTGAACCGTTCAAACAACCGGTCCCGCGATGCTAACTTTTGAGTGAACAATCCGATTTGAACAAACTTTTTTTTGTTCGAAAGATCTTTTCAAGGATACTTCATTCCCGTATCTACATTTTCGATTTGAACAATTTTTCGTTCAACATTGAACCGCTCAATCAAGCTGCCACCCCTAATATCTTTTGAGTGAACAGTCCGATTTAAATAAACTTTTTTTTGTTCGAAGGATCTCAGCAAGGATACTTCATTACCGTATTTAAATTTTCAATTTGAACACTTTTTCGTTCAACATTGAACCGTTCAAGCAACCTTTCCCCACCTAATAACTTTTGAGTGAACCGTCCGAATGGAATAAACTTTTTTTTTGTTTGAAAGATCTCGGAGAGGCTTTCCCATACATTCCCATATTTCGCTTTTTGATTTGAACCATTTTTCGTTCAATATTGAACCGTTCAGAAAAAAAAATTAACATTAGCGTCTACGGGAATTTAAGTTGAATATTGATCCTGAACTTAAAGTCGGATTTCCTTCAAACTAACTTTGTAAGAAAATGGTTTTGATAAATAATGTTTGTAACGTACTTTTCTGAGTAATCTTCTGTGAGGACTCTGATTCCGACTCCGACTCCGCAAACATGGCGGAAATGCAGCTCAGAAAAAAAATTACTGACTGTGCAGACGATTTTTTGTTTATTTATTCATTTGTTTTATTTTATTTATTATTATTATTTATTTTATTTTTTTTTGGCAGACGATGTTTTTTTTGTAACAAAAATTTTTCATTCACGAGAACATTTTATTCTTTATTTATATTTAACAACTGGCAACAGATTAAAAGTGAAATTCGAGACATTTTATTAACGGACGAGTTTTTTTTTTCTTTTTTTTTCTTTCTTTGATAAAATGTGTTTTGATGCTCTTTGTACTTTTATTTATTTATTTATTTATTTTATTATTATTATTATTATTATTATTATTTTTTTGAAAACGATGGAGGATTTTTTCTACGGAGGAACTGTAACAGTTACACTCTTTAAAAGGTGCGACAAAACTTTATTTATTCGTTAATTACTTTTTACGTGTCTATTTCATCTGATGAAAGGTGTATATTTTGCTTTTCGAAATCAGCTCTAAGTGCTAAAAAGGTATGTTTGACATAATTTTAAGTCTCAGATAATCAAGAGAATAATGATCAGATGTGAGAATGCCGATGTCGATGTACGGGAAAGTAGGCTCGTTTAGTTCTTGACAGAACTTCTTGTTCAAATACTCAGTCCGGACAGCCAATTACCAGTTTACAGAGAATCACCCATATGTATCATTGTGTAATGTATGTGTAACGACCCAAATAAATAAAAATTTGCACACGCTCTAAAGGTTCCATACGGCAACTTTTCGATCCGATTTGAACTAAAGAATCCAATTTCTTATTAAAAAAAAAAGAAACACTGAAAAATAACATATTTTGTATGATGAACGTCTCCTGCGCAGCAACAGAAGATATTAACTCAGTTCAATGAAGTTTTGCACACATACATGGTAATAAAATAAGACAACTTTTCCGCACTATTGGAAATCCGATATTTAAAACGTTTTTCCGATACACTCTACTGCTATACATCAAATAAAGTTTCTTTTCCTTTTTTAAGTTTTTTAAGACAGTTAACAAGTTACAAATGTGCGTAATATAAGTATAAAGTCATTTATAACAGCTTCGTTCATAAATTTCACTGTTAGTTTGATTCATTACCGTAAAATTCGGTGTATAGGAACAGCGGGGTCAATCGGAACAAAACTTCCCGACCGTACAAAGAAATTCTTCATAAATATACTATAGGGTATTTTTCGCCATTATTTTTTTTTAGAAAGGTAAGATCATAGGAAGTAGGGAAAAATTACTTTTGTCAATCTGGCAACGTTACTGGCTTATAAGGAGGGCTGCACGTGGAATGCTAGAAAACATCACATTTTCATAGACTGCAAAACTTCATATGCAAGTACAAACCTTCTTATAATTTAAACCTAAGAGTGATATGTTTCAATTATGCATGTATCTGAGCAACTGAATACCACATTAGAATTTACATTTTTTTAAAATTGTGTCATAAAAATGAAGAATACTGAAAAATGACATAGGAAAAAAAATTGCGGGGTGTATCGGAACACTTGGTTCTGTTGTTCCAGTTCAAACTTATTTAAAGGAAACTGTTTGAAAAATCAAGATTCTAACCCCAATTTCTCTAGTCAAGACAAGAACAAGGATTTATTACTGTTTATCTCTTCTCGTGAGCAACTAGATCTTAGAATGACAGAAAGTTGCAGATTTAAAAAGATTTTTGCTCCAGGAGACTTCTTTTTACCTAAAATACATGGAGAAAG
>JAXGGA010024440.1:0-12043 GCA_038373865.1 Uloborus plumipes
ATGCTTTACTTGTATAAAGAGCGATAATTACTTTATTACACTTTATTATTTTTAAAATTCTCAGTCCGGACAACCAATTACCAGTTTACAGAGAATCGCCCATATAGAACATGAAATCAAATTCTAGTTTTCATATAGATTTCCCCAGAAATATGTTGGTAAAACCGTCCCCCGAATAGTATTTTATGGCGCTGATTCAACTACTATTTAATATTAAATATTTATATTTTGAAAAGAGTGCTTGGCTCCGCTTTTATACTACAAAGTATAACTAAATGTAATACCATTTAACAAACAAATACGTAATTTAAAGCAAATACGTATTATACACTGCTCGACATTGAAAATGCAACACCAAGAAGGAGTGGTCAGAAATTGATGAAATTTGGTAAGAAGACAGAGACAGCATGGAACAATAAGAAATATTTATTTCAAAATAAATAAGCAAAATTTAGAGCGAGGACGGCGTCGGCTCAGTAAGAAGTAGGACCACCGCGGACAGCGATGCACGAAGAAACACGTCTAGGCATGGAGTCAATAAGCCTGCGGATGGTGTCCTGAGGGATGGCACTCCATTCCCTTTCAACCATTTGCCACAGTTCGTCCTCTGAACGTGGCAGTGACAGGTTCTGCAAACGGCGTCCAATCACGTCCCAAACATGTTCGATTGGTGACAAGTCGGGAGAGTATGGTGACCAGGAAAGCATCTGTACACCTCGTAGAGCATGTTGGCTGATTCGAGCACTGTGAGGCCGGGCGTTATCCTTTTGAAAAATTGCATTTGGCAGACCCTGAAGGTAGGGGATTGCCACCGGCCGCAGTACATTATCTACATATCGTTGGGCCGTCATAGTGCCCCGAATACGAACTAGAGGTGATACGGAATTGTATGCAATAGCGCCCCAAACCATTATGCCACGTTGTCGCACTCTGGGGCGTTCCACAGTTACTGCCGGATTCGATCTTTCTCCACGTCGACGCCACACACGTATGCGATGACTATCGCTGGACAAACAGAAGCGGGATTCATCTGAGAACACTACGGTTTGCCATTCTGCCATCCACGTCGCTCTGGTCCGGCACCATTCCAAACGTTGGAGTCTGTGCTGTGAGGTCAATGGCAGTCTTCTTAGCGGGCGCCGTGATTGCAGGCCACGTGCAACCAGTCGACGGGAATTGGTTCTGGTCGACACAGGAACATCCAGGGTACCTTGCACGTGCTGCAGAATCGACGTATAAGTGACTTGCGGGTCCGCCACAGCTTGTCGGTGAATCCGTCGATCCAAGCGGTCTGACGTCACTTGGCTGCACCTGCACCCCTCAATGTGGCTACATTTCCTCTTTCCAACCATCTCCGACACAGCCGATGCACAGCGCTTGCATCCATGTGGGTATCAGCTGCAATTTGACGCATGGACCAACTTCCCCTTCTCAGTCCGATCACCATACCCCTTGTAAAGTCGTCTATATGCCGGAAGTGTCTTCGTTGAGGACGGCGTGGCATTTCCTCCTATCACACGTATCCTTCGAGACAAAAACCAAATTTCTCCGATAATTAGTCTGGCAGAAAAACCAACATGAACATAGCCCACTTTTCAACTTCATTCTCTTATATCTTACTTCACTTGCGTCGGAGAGCTGCGCATTTCATATCATTTGCATAACTTAGTGACGTGCGTCTACGGTAAAATTTGCATGAATTTCTGACCACTCCTTCTTGGTGTTGCATTTTCAATGTCGAGCAGTGTAAGAAATTAAAATCCTTAGTTCCAATAGTGCGGAAATTATGCAATTGTGAATATGCGTGCAAAATTGTTTTCATCTATTAATATCTTCAGTTGCCTTTGGGGCCGTTCATTTTACAAAATTTCTAATTTTATCGTTTTTTAAATAAAATTTCAGATAAGAAATTAGAATCCTTATAGTTCTAATTGTGCCAAAACGTTGCCATATGGTGGTACCCTTAGAGCGTGTGCAAATTTTTATTAATGCGAGTCAATGATTTCATTTTTGAAGAAATATTAGAAAAATGATAAAATTAACAAGTATTTTGCGTAACTAACTGTCTCAGAGGCAACTGTAGATTTTAACTCAGATCAAAAAAGTTTTGCGCAAAACAAAAATCAAAATAAGCACTTTTTTTGCATTACTGGAAAATTACTTGAGATTCACATGTCAATCCCCCCTCCCCCCTCCACACACGGATAGAGATAATTCCTCACCATACACATCGTAGTAAGAATCATGGGCATATTTTTGTAAGAGAAAAAATTAAAATGTGTAATAACTATGTTTGTAATTAACAGCTGTGGGGCAATTCCATCGTTACAGACGTAGCAATCGCAGACTGAACACAAATAATTCTGCTTTGGGCTGATGAAAGTCTTCAATTTTTTTTTCCTGTAGTGTAACTTGATGATGTTTATGCTACATTAAATTTGCGTGCAGATTGCTTAATTACAAAAAAATACAGAAATTAAAAACTGCCTGTTACAGACGTAATTCACAAAACAGCAAAAACTCGACTATGTCATACAACTTACAATATTCCTCTGAATTATACGGAAATTTTGAATTTTTTTTTAATACGTGTTCTAGAGATTTCAAGCTTTCTAAAACCATAAAGATTGTGTGGATTTTGACTGCCGAATTTGTGAAAAAAATTCATAAACTTGTTACGGACGAAACAAAGTGGTGTTACAGACGTAACATCTCTGATTTGAAAGTAGAAAACAGTATTTTAAAGCAGGAATAAACAAAGATTTTTGTGCTAAAACAATACAGTAGCATTAATTAACACATTATTTGAATATTTTAAGTTATACTGTAACAGTTTTAGAAAATTTGGGTAAGTCTGGGGGAGTTGAGAGCATATGCCGATTAGGGCGGTCCTTAAAAGGCATGATTTTTAAAATGTCGATATTTTTTCGGTCTCAGCCGCCAATATGGTTCTTTTTAGGGAGAAAATGAACTGCAAAAAGTTTTAGCAAAATATATTAAAATTTAGAGGTAGCTCAATGAGCTTGAAGTTGAGCGTATATAGGCTAATAAGGCAATGCTAGCATGAAAACAAAACAAAGCATTTTTTAAATCATTTTACTTTCTGCTGTTATAAAAGATAGATATGAATGAAGAAAATGTATAAGTAATTGGTTTAAATACAATAAACAGTAATAACATTATTGTTTTGCCATAGACGATATGGCGCTTAACAGTATTTGTTTGTGACTGTCTGGATATTCACTTTTGTGTTCCTCAACCACTTACATTAAGAATTGGAATTGAGACTTATCTTTTGTTAATAAGCCACTGAGAACTCTTGAATAAGTACTATACCACGTTCAGCATAATCATTTATGACTGCCATAGATTTCAAAATTTTTCAACCTTGATGAAAATCTAGTCTGTCATTCCAACTAAGTGGGTCGACTTTAAGGAACACATTTGGAATTCCCATCTGTTCAAACTTAATTCATCTTTTTGTCACAAAATCCTCAAAACTTTTTTTCTTTGAATGTTTTCAAAATTTATAGTAGCACGTTTTGGAGGATTATTTTGACTTTTCACATCTTAAATAGTTTTCACCATATGGCGTTTTGTAGAAAGAGGCACGTTATTGTCGAATATAGCTAATGCTATTAAATCTTCAAACCAAAGAGGTTTTTGCGAAGTTTTGAGATACAGCTGGTGAAATATTATTTATATGTGAATAATCTAAGAGTGTGTTTAGTAGACGAAAGTCATTAAAGGGTGCATCAGATTCTACTAGAGCAATTATCCAGATCTTAAGATATACTCTAGCAACAAATATGTAAATGCCACGTAAATCTTCCTTTTCTCTTGCTGTGAGCTTGAACTGTGATTTTTAAACATTGATATCTTCATGCTATGTATGACTTCTGACATCCAGCGAGCATGATGGACAGCACCTGGTGCCAAAAATTTTACCCCAGTGGAGAACCGCCTCCAAGAAATATAACGACTAATTGAAGGATTTCCTTGCAATACTTTTTTGGCTGAAAATTTCACAAATACCCATTACAAAATGCAAGCATACCAACTTTAATATCAAGAACAAAACCTGCAACAACTTCATTATTTGTTCCAATTTGGAAGTTCTCCCTGTTAATTAATTTCCATGACGATTGAAATCTTTTAAAAAGTGAAACTTCAGGGGCAGAACTTGGCCCCATGATGCAGACATCAAAAACAGATCGTATGATTAGTTCCATAATATGACGACGACATGCGCAATACAGAAGTTTTCTTTGAATTTTCAGCTCAAGAAGAGAACAGGCACCTTTATTTTGACCTGTGTTTGAGCTTGTTGTATTAGCCTTAATTGCTCTCACTCTACTCTTGCAATCTCTTGCGATCCCAGTCGTGCATTGCTTCACAAACTGCAGATGCGATAGCTTCTCTAGTTCCAGATAGTAACTTTCCAATTGAAAGTAGTTTAGAAATTTTGCTTCCTGAAACTAAAAAAGGCATTAGGCAAGAGATCTCGTTTTTCTTTGCCCGTTAACTCAGGCAAAAGTTTGCCATGCCAATGAACAGTTAAAGGAAATGGTACTTGAAATTCTTTCTTAAGTCTATGAGTTAGCTTAGCTCTGTTCTTTTTTAAACTTTCGAATGGAAGATCTATTGACAGAATTTTCTTCAATGTTGTGTCCTGGAGTCCTTTCAGTTTCTGCAATAAAGATATACTGCATTACCATTTGATTCCTTTGCACGATCTAGTGCAGAGGACAATGGTGGTGTCAGGATATTAAATCGTTCTCCTTTAGAAGGTTTTGAGCACAAAAGATCTGCTTGAGTTTTTTTTTTTTTTTTTTTCAGAGTCAAAAATTTCATCTGTACCATGATCATCTGAAGAAGGTTTTAATGCAACCGCACTTTACTCTCTCCTCGCACTTTTGCTTTCTGTAATCTATTCTTCTATCATTTTTCATGGATCTTTTCATTGTTACAATTCAATTTTGTCTCACTAGTCTCTAATTCTAGTTCAAATATTATGCTTATTTATATTTCAGAATATAGCACACTTCATCGAAAATAAAATTTATAGCTACCATTTTCTCTGGTAGGAACCAATCACCAGCAAACAAAGAACTCAGAAGGAAGTACAGTTACCATTGATACAGCTCATTGTGTTGCATAAGTATCTACAAAATGAAACTGAGGTTGAGTCATACGCATTTTTGCACGTGATAATCTCGTGAAGTTTTACCTTTGTTTTTGAGTCTTTTACTTGAAATTTGAGAAAACTATGTTTTCTATTATGAGTAAATAGATATATAAATGCAATATAAATAAATATAAAAATAATGTATAAACATGTAAATGCATATAAATAAATAAATTGAAGAAACTTCAGAATTGCGTGAAAATTAACGTTTTGGTGAAAGTTCAGGGTCATTGAGCTACCTCTAAATATTGTTTAAATGAGCTAAAATTTTAGGTGATTCATTTTTTCCCCAAATGGAACCAGATTAAGGGGTGAGACCACAATATTTCTGACCTTCGAAAATAAGGACCACCCTAATGCCGATATGTCAATATGTAACAATAAGTTAATGCATCTTAAGACAATTATTTTAAAGAAAGATTGACACAAGAAAAGTTTAGAAGGGCCTTCACACAAATTTATTTATTTGTATTCTTAAAATTAATGCATAATGGGGCTGCTACATAAAAAAATCGGGAAAAATAAACAGTGATTGGTCTTAGGAGAACTTAAAAATTTGAAAATGTTGGATGATATAGCAGAATACTAGTACCAAACTAAAATTTAACCTTCTTGGTGACAGTTGGTCAATTTTGATAATTTTTTTTGAATGAAAAAATGTGTCCTTTTTCGTCCGACGTTTTCGAACTTCGAACGGCATTTTCGCAAATAAATTTCAATTACATGCCGACATAATTAAAAATTTCCAAATCAGAATACCAGAAACTTTAGTACTCGTACCATATTATGCTATAAGGGCGATTCTCTGTAAACTGGTAATTAGCTGTCCGGACTGAGTATTTTAAAAATAATAAAGTGTAATACAGTAATTATCGCGCTTAATACAAGTAAAGCATTTATACTTTGGCCCAATTGAATTTGGAGTGATAACAATTTAATTTTTTTAATTAATAAAGTAATTATCGCGCTTAATACAAGTAAAGCATTTATACTTTGTGGCCCAATTGTATTTGGAGTGATAACAATTTAATTTTTTTTTCTAGAAATTATCTAAGTGCCAAAAACACAATCCCCTGACAGTCCCAATCTCATAGTCTAAATGAAAAAGATAGTATTTCAAAAAACCTATTAACACTAAATAAATTTGGCAATTAATATCTAAAAATAGAATAATGAAGCTATATTTTTCTTATGAAATAAGGTATAATTACGTATTTCTAAAACTTAAAGTTGTCATGTAAATTCCGTCCGGAGTTTTTTCAAACAGTCCCCTGCAACAAATTCAAAGCTGTAATACGAAAAATCTATAACTTTTCCAAATTCTTTTTGGCATGAAGTTTAAAGTAATCAGTGTGAATTTGCCGAAATCGCAGAGAACCGTGTTGAAATGCTACTTTGCTTAGTTTGAGAGCCACATTTGTGATGAAAGTATGCATCAGGGTCGTTGCGAAAACAGTCCTCTGGGAAGTGATTTTATTAATGTCAATTAATTTAACTATAAAACATATCAGTTATTATGTCCACGATTTGTGCCTCAATTTCTAGGTAGTCTCGTAATTAATTATGTTCCATTAGTTTTGCAGATATTACACAACAAAGAGCAAAAACACAGTCACCTGGCACAGTCCCTTGCCTAGTTATACTAGGCGGGGGACTTACCCCCTATCATGATTTATCAGAAAAACACAAACTTCAATTGGCCCTCTTTGAAACCAAAGTAATAGATTCATTTTCTGCGCAATAGTATTATAATTATACGAACATTTCAAAAAACAGTGCCCGGACAGATTTCGTGTGAAAAATGACGAGTTTACAGAGAATTGCCCATATGTGCTTTTTACCTATTTAATTGGAAATTTACTTTTGCTACGGACGTAACATAGAGCCATTTGTTATGTCCGAAATATTTCGTCTGTAACAGCATTAATTTAAAAGCTAAATCAGTTGCAATATTTTTAACTATGGTGCGCAATTACTCTAAGAATTTGCCAAAAGGACCATTAAGGGTTTTTTTTTTTAATTTTGATTTTTTAGGACGTAATGACAACTTTTGCTTCTTTTTTTGCTTCTTTTACGACGTAGCATCAAACTTCTTTTTTTCAAACTTCAATTACACCATTTAGATCAATGCAAAAGAAATTAATGAATGCATATTATTATAGTACCGTCTTAGTAGTTAAAATTGTGCTACAGGTAGTTATTTTTTGTTTTTATTTTTCGATGAGAAATATGCATTTGAAAATGTGTTCTTTTTTCTGATTTTTACAAGTTCGTGAATATCGTACTTCCAACTAAGAAAACAAGTATTATTCTAACTCTCACCAAAAAACCCATGCAGGATTCTTAAAATATACATCTTAAGCTTTAAAATGATGTATAACATAGCAACATAACTTCAATATGAATTTTTGACCAATTGGTTTCACTTTTCATGGAATGGCCCTGTGGCATTACAGAGTTTAAAATAACGGTTAAAATTTTCTATCAAATCTTCAGTTTTCATCTTCCGGATATGGATTTTTTTTTTTTTTTTTTTTTTTAGCATTAGAACTAACATTCATTAATCACTAGGTTGAAACGCTAAACTAATCAAAGTTACTTAAATATAGATTACTTCATTTCAGTTGCTACCTTTTCCATAACATTAAAACTATCCTACTTAATCAGCATTATTTATTGCTCCTGAAAAAAATATATTTATTACCTGTTAAAAACATTTTGTGCAACCTTATTAAATATCATATTAATTCTCCCCACTTTTAGCCCGCGGGTCATACAGGGGCGCCCCGAACTAAAATGTTTGGGAGGGGGAAACTATCAATTTGCCGAATGAAGTTCCAATTTTACCGAATGATAAAATATATGGGCGATTCTCTGTAAACTGGTAATTCGCTGTCCGGACCGAGTATTTTAAAATTAATAAAGTGTAATAAAGTAATTATTGCTCTTAATACAAGTAAAGCATTGATACTTGGTGGCCCAATTGCATTTGGAGCGGTAACTATTTAATTTTTTTTCTATAAATTTTCTAGCCCCAAAAACACAGTCCCCTGGCTGTCCCAATCCAATAGTTTAACACTTCAAGGCAATATTTGAAAAAACCTATTAACACTACATAAATTTGGCAATTAATATCTAAAAATAGAATAATGCAACTATATCTTTTTTATGAAATAAGGTCTAATTACGTATTTCTAAAACTTGAAATTGTCATGTGAATTCTGTCCGGAGATTTTTCAAACAGTCCCCTGCAACAAATTCAAAGCTGTAATACGAAAAATCTATAATTTTTGCAAATGTTTTTTGTCATGAAGTTTAAAGTAATGAGTGTGAATTTTCAGAAATTGCCGAGAACGATGTTGAAACGATACTTTGTTTAGTTTGAGAGTCGCATTTATGATGAAAGTATGCATCAGGATCGTTGCGAAAACAGTCCTCTGGGAAGTGATTTTATTAATGTCAATAAGTTTAATTATGAAACATATAAGTTATTATGTCCACGATTTGTGCCTGAATTTATAGGTAGTCTCGTAACTAATTATGTTCCAATAGCTTTGCAGATATTACGCAACAAAGAGCAAAAACACAGTCACCTGCCACAGTCCCCTGCCTAGTTATACTAGGCGGGGGAATTACCCCCTATCATGATTTATCAGAAAAACATAAACTTCAATTGGCCCTCTTTCAAAGCAAAGTAATAGATTCATTTTCTGAGCAATAGTATAATAATTATATGAACATTTCAAAAAACCATGCCCGGACAGATTTCGTGTGAAAAATGACGAGTTTACAGAGAATCGCCCATATGCATGCACGTACACATGTCATGAATCACATGTCAATTCAAAAAAAAAAAAAGAACAAACAATCTCAATGTTGCAATAGTGTCTTCAAATTGCCGAATTGTCAGCAAAATTAGCCGAATACGAAATTATTGGGAGGTCACAATGACCTCCCATCGGGGCGCTTCTTAGTTGCGAGATCCTTGTTCTAAAGCAGGGGTGGCCAACCTTTTTTGGGAGAGTGCCACTTTCAGAGGGAAAATAGTTCTGCTTGCCACTTTCAATTTTTTGAATAAATTGAAAAATGTGAAAAGGTGAGAAAATGGTATTTATGGGCTTTTTTTTTTTTTGGTTTTTACTCACAAACAGCACATCTTTTCTATATAAATTCGCAGGTGTACCCATCCCTTCCCCCACCCCAAAATGATTATCCCCTCCCCACATGCTTCAGAGCAACTCAAAAACAAGGAACCCCCCCCCCCCTTAAAAACACTCTTCCTAAATTCAGTTTGTTTCAAAATCAGGGTTTGAAAAAACCCTTTTTTTTTTTTTGAAAAAAGCCCAGCCCGCCTAGGATTTTAGTCGTATATCCAAGTTTTTCCTAGTTTTGGATGAAAACCCTGGATTTTTTCAGTTTTTTTTTTTCAGAAATATTTTTAAAACCACTCATTCTCTACTAAAACATTATATACCCAACTACAGCTTTTTACTTTAACTTTTCCTGAAGTCAGGGGAGCCCTGAAGAGAGGTCACCAAAGCCTCCGAGTTTTTATTCTTCAATACGTTTTTACTAAAAAGAAAAAAACTCGTACCTTTATTTTCTATTTTTTTTTTTAAAACTTGGTCAAAATGCCGCCCCCTGGCTGCTGCGCCCGTGGCAAGAGCCACTCCTCTGCCAACCCCTAGCTACGCCACTGATAGTACGCACACTGAAACAAATTCTCAAATTCTCCAAACATTACGTATTTCTAAAAACTCTCTTTAGAAATGCACTTTTGAGAAACGCATAACATTCTCTTAAATGCACTCACAAGTAGAATCTGGAATTGTTAAACAATAGCTCTCAATCTCATTTTTGGCCCGGTCCGCTGAAAATTTTTAACTGAAGCTCAAATTTCCTGTGCCTTTCCTGTAATCAGACCAGGGCCGTCATTTCAAGTTTTTCCAGGTTGCAAAGGGTCCAAACACAATGCAATTTCATCTGAAAACGCCAAAAACCTCGCCCACTTATATGTAAATACATTAATTTCTCAAAGTCAGGGGGGGCAATTGACCCCCTAAATGACGGGCCTGAATCAGCCTTGATTATATTGACTGTATTTTTTATGTCAATATAATTACAATTAAAAATTAATCAAGGTATTTTTTAGTGGTAGCAAAGAGCCTGAACTCATTATTTTTTTTCAATTATCTGATAATTCTTCGCGTGCCACTATGAATACCTTGCCGTTGCCATGCCACTCTGTGGCACGCGTGCCGCGGGTTGGCCACCACTGTAAAAGCAAAGCCCTTTTCTTTCCCACTCCCCTACGCCCCATTTTACTACCGGCCGCCGATTTTGGTCACGTGAATTTTCTCCTTTTCCACACACATACACATCACGCCATCCCTCCCTCACCCCACCCGACACCACCGCCCCACCTAACCACTACTCCAATTTTGATCACGTGAATTTGCGCCACACACATATACATCAACCCATCTTACAAGAGCTGCTTTAGGTCACGTGGATTTCCTCCTCGAGCAACTACGTCCCTCCCGACATAACGCTCCTTATAGCGAAAGCGGAACGACTTGGCATTAATGCGCCAAATCGAAATGCCAATCCCGATATTTCCGCCAAATGATTTTTAAACCCCTTTGTCATTCGGCTAGTGTTGTCAATTTAGCGTTTTTGGCATTAATATTTGAGATTTGGTATACGATTTGATTCTAGGATAATAGCTGTAAAATCAGCATCACAATGGAATTAGATTTTTATGTACGGTGAAGCATCATTTATATTTCTCCCGATTTTACGTCTTTCACTTAAACGTTGTTTTCATAAAGGCTCTATTCATTCCTATTAATTTCAGAGCAAAAATGGAAGCTAAGCTCCCATCCAAATTCGGCTCTATTTCTATTGCAAAGTGAAGCCTTTGCACTTTATACAGATGATGCAAAGTTGTTAAAGGAATTTTGTAACTCTCAGTGTTTAAGATTACTACCATAATAAAGCAGGGCCATTCCATGAAAAGTGAAACCAATTGGTCAAAAATTCATATTGAAGTTATGTTGCTATATTATACATCATTTTAAAGCTTAAGATGTATATTTTAAGAATCCTGCATTATTTTTTTGGTGAGAGTTAGAATAATACTTGTTTTTTTAGTTGGAAGTACGATATTCACGAACTTGTAAAAAATCAGGAAAAAGAACACATTTTCAAATGCATATTTCTCATCGAAAAATAAAAACAAAAATAACTACTTGTTGCACAATTTTAATTACTAAGACGGTACTATAATAATATGCATTCATTCATTTCTTTTAAATTGATTTAAATGAAATGGTGTAATTGAAGTTTGAAAAAAAGAAGTTTGATGTTACGTCTGTAACAAAAAAGAAGCAAAAGTTGTCATTACGTCCTAAAAAATCAAAATTAAAAAAAAACCCTTAATGGTCCTTTTGGCAAATTCTTAGAGTAATTGCCCACGATAGTTAAAAATATTGCAACTGATTTAGTTTTTAAATTAATGCTGTTACAGACGTAACATTTCGGACATAACAAATGGCTCTATGTTACGTCCGTAGCAAAGGTAAATTTCCAATTAAATAGGTAAAAAGCACAGGATGAGCAATACATGTATATAACATATTATGGTACGAGTACTAAAGTTTCTGGTATTCTGATTTTGAATTTTTTAATTATGTCGGCATGTAATTGAAATTTATTTGCGAAAATGCCGTTCGAATTTCGAAAACGTCGGACGAAAAAGGACACATTTTTTTCATTCAAAAGAAAATTTATCAAAATTGACCAACTGTCACCAAGAAGGTTAAATTTTAGTTTGGTACTAGTATTCTGCTATAT
>JAXGGA010024441.1:0-12043 GCA_038373865.1 Uloborus plumipes
AACATTGAAGAGTAAACAACTCTTATTTGTCTTTTACGGAGACAAATGAGAGCTTATAGAGAGAACTCCTGAATAAAGAGAGATTGTTAGCAATCAGGAGAGGGCTTTGACCGACAAAAAGACTTACCGCCAAAGGAAAGTCAAAAATGGTGACCCTTCATTGCTTGCCAGAATTGGAAAGCATTTGGTAAAACATTTTCGAAGCTAGGAATGCTTATTTTTGTTTGCTTCCTTATGCTTCGTGAAGGGACAACTCATGAGAGCGAAAGGAAAAACCCTTCTCATTCCCCTCGCAAACACCTCAATTTAGTTCAACTACATTACTCTGGCTCTGAACGCGTCCAGTCGCTGAAATGACTTCAAACGAAATTTCTCTAGTAATGTATTTAAACTAAAAGGATTTTCTTTCCTAGGGAAGAATTGAACTCTAATTGCTTGCGAAATCTGGTGTACGCGAAAAAAGGAAACACATTTTGTCAAAATATTTGATAAAGGATTTGAGTCTAATCTTGATGCCCAAAGGCCTTCGAACTTGTATCGCTTTACTGCATTAAATATTAAAAATCTAAATTACTCGTTATTATGCTTTCTACTTTAGTTTTCGGGTAAAATTGTGAAATAACTGAAAAAGACCGATTTGGTTTTACTTCTTTGTATGAAGTAAATAGAGAGGAGAGAGGTAAAAGAAAAATACGTCGTACTGGTATCAACCCGTATTCGACGATTCGAACAACTTTGTCCGCCACTCTCCAAATCGCTGACTCCAGAGCCACACGTAGGAAAAATTGAACTACACATAAAAAAAGATAACATTCTCATATGTGTAAAATATTTCGGACTAAAAGTTAACAATTTGTTGAATATTCAACTTGTGCAAGTTGTGAGGGTATTTTTTTGTAATAATTTTTCAAATTGTTGTTTTCAAAATGATATTTATCAATCACGTGTAGGACACACTTTTGAGCATCAATTTCAGACTTTTCAATTCAGGCAAAATATCCTTCGAATCTATTGCTGCAAAGTTTTTAAATACATCCTTTGATTTATTACTAATCATTTCTATTGTTAGTTTCAAAAAGAAACAAATAGAGAACCACTCCACAGAAGATCAAACATTTTTCTGGCACGAGAGAGCTCTATATTTTATTTCGAAGGTATTATTTAAAACACGTAACGAGAAAAAATGTTTTACCGAAGAAATCCCACGCACATTTGGAATTTCTTGGTTAAAAAAATGTTTGTTGCACGCTTTGAAATGAAATATAGAGCTGTGACATTTAGAACAGAATTGCTCTAACATGCACAGAGCACCAACAGCTTATGACAATCCGCTTTATTTATTTTTATATTTTGCATCTGATTTGTTCTTTAATATCGCAGAAGGATAAAAAATATGACAGATACTACGGACAGATATTGTACAACTAGGAAGTGCAGTGAGAAAAAATTGATTCTTCCAATGGTGTCACAAATTGAAGCAGTTTGACACCCTAAGCTTTATAACACAATGGTTAGGAAACGAAGAATGCAATTTTAATTTAGCACTGGTTCAAGTATTAATTTGTATAAAAAAATAAAGTATGAAGGGTAGACTGACCATTGAAGGATCCCCTCCCACCAGCCCATCGAATGAACAGCTCGTGGTTTTCTGAAAAATAAGGCTTGCACAACAAATTCTGCTTTTCCCGACAGCATTTACATTCATCTACAGAAGACGGTAAAAACTTCGGAAAAATAACTCACAGTTTAGCAACCTTTTTGTGGGAAAAATTTAAAAAAAAAAAAAAAAACATCCAACATAAAAAATATGTTCTAAAATGTGCATAATAATAATAATAACAGATAAATAAAAAAAATCAATAAAATAAAATAAAATAAATGAATAAATAAATAAAACAAATAAATAAATTGTGGAATAAAATATCATAAAATGATAAATTAATAAAAGTAACTTTTTCAGCACATGTTTTTTTTTATTGATTTATCAGCCCCCCCTAGAAGTAAAAAATAAATAACTATACCAAAAATATAACTGAAAACAAATTGATTGAATAAAATAAGTAAATAAATAAAATAAATAAATAAATAAATAAATAAATAAAATAAATACATTGTGTTATAAAATTTTTCAAACAAATGAATTGATAAAAAAGAACTTGTCCAACGCAAGAAATATAAAACTGCAATAAATTGTAAATCTCTGTTCCAAGCAGAATAAATTCCGTTTGGTGGTGTTCAAAAATGGCTGCCACGACGTGTGCTCCATCTTTCTTCCTCCCGTTACTTCAAAATGTTATTATGCAGATAGCTGTGCGCGCTTCGGATTTATCAGGCCGTTATTTAAGCGCGCAATACGGGTGTTTTCTATTCCGTCCAATACTGGGGTTTGCCGCCAGTGACACTGAACTTGGCACAAACCGCGCTCGCTCAGAGGCCCGCCAGATGATCGCCAGCAGCCCGCGCCGAACAATGGTTTGCTCCGCATTCTTCCTGCTCCTCTGGAATATCTTAGAGATCGCGCAAGGTAAGGGAATGTTTTCTTCACTTCACTTTTTGCACACGACAAATATTATGAATGAGTGGCAGACGAATTTATGATACTTGGATTTATGTTTTGATATGGAATGTGTAGGAATTCTGAAGCAAACAGTGCTGCTTTTGAGAAAATACTACGTTTTAGTTTATGTTTTTGGTAGAAAAAATGTGACTGTTAGACATTTACTTACGTTCACTATTCCATTAACCAAAAAAAAAAAAAGTTTGCGTAGTATTACTTTTGAAAAATGTATAGTACTTCCACTCGAATTTTGGTGGAAGGTAAACAAAATCTTCACATGAGGTAGACAAGTCAAAAATATTTTATCTGATTTAATTCTGACAGCTAAAATTTTATTCATTGATAGTTGAATATTTGATTTTGTGAGTTGATATTGTTAAAAAAAGTTCTCTAAATAAGATCGTTTTAGCAGGAATGGCTGGAGAGAAAGAGAGAGAGAAAATCTTTAAATATAAAGTATGAAATTACTTAATATCACTAAGACATTTATATTAATGAAAGTCAAATTACATAGGCAACTGAAATCAACAAATCACATTGCAATACTGATTAATCTAGTTTAGAATACATATGAATTTCTTTTAGTGTTTTCTTCAGAAAACAATACGTAAACAAGGTAAAAAATAGCATTTGATGTATTTCAGTTTAATTAATTCTGGAAATACATAAAATTGTGTAGCACAGAAGGATGATGATAAATATTGAAAATAATAAATACATTTTTATTACTTTTAATAATAAAACAAATACGTTTTCATACAATCTTTCTACGAACTTTGGGGGTAAACAAAATTTTGAGATGTTTGCGAATCAGTAAATATGTTTATCCGATATTTTCAAAATATCATAAATATGCATCAAAAATCATAAATATATTTATCCCTAAATAAATACATTTATATTTTTTGGAAACTAATACATTTTTTATTTGTTTGAGAATCTAAAACCATGTTATTTCTGTTAAATATAACTATAACAACTTTTCTCTTAAAATAAAATTGATTTATTCTCAAAGAATATGAACGTAGAAAGAGAAATTTAACTTACAGATAATCCAAGATTTTTTACTAAACTCTCTGTAGGATCTTTTGTCTCACGTGCTTAATTTGTAAACTATAAGTTCTACGTTAACGGCATTACATTGATATTCCGTGAAAAGTTTTAGTTTCATTTTCGATTATGAAATAAATGCTAAAATGTTATCAATTTTCTTGTTGCTGTTTTTTTAGATGCAAACTCGTTTTTCCTTGAACACATTAACGAACTTCAAAGTGTACGCAGTGTTTCGTTTTATTTACAATTGTACTACAGGCGCTGAGTGTTAACAGTAACCTTTTGTTTCTTCACACAAATAGGAAAACGGAGCCCTGCTAAATGCTAAATTCTCTTTCCAGATGAAAGCATTTCATTTGTGGACATTAAAATTAAGGAGTAGAAATTACCAGCTTATATTTTAAGCATTGAATCACTTAATGATGAATTTTGCCATTTCGAATTTTCATTTAGAAAAACGCTTGACATAAGGTGAGAGGTGTGCTTTAAGAGTTCACGTCTGTTTATGATTCTGCAACTAATCAAGACAGGGAAGCTTGCAGCACTTCCTGATTTTCCTTTTTCTTAGCTGCCTTACAGTCATTTACAATTTGCATCAGAAAAAGTCGTATACAGTCATGGCACATCTTAAAATATTGCATTAGCTATGGCCGCCATTCTCAACCTTTATTGACCCGCGGACCAGTAGCGCAGTCAGGATTTCGTTTCGGAGGGGTTTAAATAAAGATAGCGTGTGGTCTAATTCGAGTTTTCTTATGTTCTGGAAACAGAAAAATTATGCATAAAAAAAACGGCCATCTTCATGCTTGAATTTTACTCATTTCGGGGATTATGCAGATCCCATGGTCCCTTTGACATCTATATGAATTTGTAAAGAAAAAAAAATCACGGGTAGGTAAGTTTTTTTTCTTTTGTTTTACAAAAAAAAAAAAGAAGAAAAAAACATTCTTCTCTCGTTTTACTTCTGATTGGCTTCTTAGAGTTGAAGAACTGTTACACGATTTAATTGAAAGATTTTTATTATCATTTACTTAAAATAATATTTAAGAGTACAAATAAGTGATTATTGTGTTAATAATCTTTGAGAAAAGCCACAAGACGTATGCAAGGTACTTTCGCTTTTAAGAGATATTTTTTTTTAATATTCTTTTTTTTATATATTCTTTAAGAGATAGATTTTTTTAATAAAGAAATTTTTTTACGCCGTCAGGAAAAAAATGTTGAGGACCAGTCAATTGCCCGGATGACCGGCGCCGGTCCTCCTGACCAGTCATTGAAAATCGCTGTTCTAAAATCCGAAATATAAATCTTTTACTCACTTTGCTGTTAACAAATTTGACCTCGCACAGTGACATTATTGTTTTCTTTACGGAGTAAACCAATAGGAGAAAAACATTTAACATTGCGTTTGATTTCATTTGGGGCCCATTCACGTATTCAATTTATGTAATTTTAATATAGGACACTATTATATTTGGGTGACATAAAGTAATAGCTACAGTTGTTTTTAGTATGGGGCTGTCCACATACGATGTCAAGCGTTGAGAAGGAGGGGATCATGAAATTCTGACAGTTTGTTACAAGGCGGAGTGGGGATAACAAGAAAGGTGACTCCACGCATTTTTTTTTTTTTTTAGAATCTGCATATGAGAAATCGCATGGTGTGACAAGCTTTTCAGTGCCAAAAAATCCCCCACACTTGTGATAAACAATTTTAGAATTTCCCCGTTTGCATTTGAAATGCATTTTTTTAAATGGAAGAATTGGTGATTAATTCGCAGCAGCTATGAGTCATAGAATTTTGCGAACAGAGTACTCCGAAACTACAATTGATTGCAAACACTCAAACAAGCTCAGAGTATCAAAGAGTAGAAAAGTTTATTCACAGAGATTGAGAAAGATGAGTTATTTAGTTTGTGTGGGTTGATTTACGGGAGCAGCAGACCCTTATACCTATCAACATCCATTTACTAATTGTCTTCTTTGCAAATACAACATGTGTATTTCTTTTCAGGTAGAAAATTAATTGCAAGCAGTAACAGTATAGCCCGCATTCTTCTGCTAATTAATTTGCTTCATAAAAGAGGCTATTAACTTCAGAGTTCATCGGTAATTACTTCATCATATGTCAGAAATGCTTGTGAAAACATGTACAACATGAGGTTATTTACGTAATATTCAATGTTTATAGAATAATGTGTGACTGTTTTTACTCATAAATATGTGTATCTTTAACACTCAATTTTTAAAAAAATAAAATTAAGCTTAAAAGCTTAAAATAATAGTTTTGCATCTTCAAAATGTAAGAATGGTTTCATTGTGTAATAGTTAAATGAATTCTTAATTTCGGCAGAAATATTTACGTAATGTCTAAAAGTATTTACCTAATGTTACATAATGTGCAACGTAATATTTTCTTTAGATCTTATAAGTAACCAAGTTCAATAACGAAAATATGAGAACTCTTTTCTTATTAGTAGTCTATATTCCATTTTTATAAATCGCTATTATAAGTTAAGTAGGTTTTATAAGGAAAATTTATATTCTTGAATCAATAAACATTCAATTTGTAGCATTGTTTAATGTTTTGTTTTTACTTTTAAATTTGATTATTTTTGAAAATAGTGGATAATAAATTAACTTTATCGGTTGATATATTTTCGCACTTCGAGAACTGATATATTTGATAGTATTGAGGAGTTCCTTTGTAGAAATATGTTTCTAAGTGAACTCATCTGGTTTCTGCCAAGAAAAAAAAAAGAAAGGTAATTTGAAAGAAAATTCAATTCTATTTATGGTTGGGGTGGTAAAATAACCTGTAAGTTGTGGTGAACTTTTAACACCTCTACATATTTATAGGAGATTTTTAACACTTTACTATGAAAAGATAAATTTGACCCCTGTTCTATTTTTTGGAACAGTTTTTTCTCCAATCAAGCTAAATCAATGATTAAATTATTCATTTGTAACACATTTCGTAGGTTTCCTATGTACTAAATATATAACGACCAACTTCCGCAGGTTTCCTATGCATTAAATATATAATGAACAATTTCCATACTAATTTTGCAAACAATTCATGTACAATTATATTTCCTGTTTCTGTCCAAAACAATTAAAATTTCAAGCATTTCATTGTACGTTTAACACACACAAGTTATTTCTATTAAAATTTTCGTCATTTCCGGCTATAAAATACTTCAATAGCTTTTCAAACCAAAAATCATACAAAAGCACAAATGACTGATATTTTCTTTAAAATCTTTACTTATGATGCAGCTATGTTTTGAAAATTGTAGGGTAGCTCACACACTTATTCTTGTGACTGAGTCATGGGAATGGTAATCCTACGAACCGCTACCCTAGAATCAACCTGAATAAAAATCAAATTACATCACATCTGAGAGATTCTCCTTTTTTTTTTTATATCTTTCTTTCTCGTCTCCCTGCTTTGGGTTGCATTTATTCAAAACACTTGGATGCAATTTTCAAAGCAAGGCCTTTTGAACCAATTTCCTGTAATCGCTTTAGAAGATATAAGGAAGACGGTCATTTTCCGGTTACGTGGCCAGTTTCTTTTGTTATATTTTCCTGAAAGATCTAATCCTTTAATCTTTTCTGGAGCTTCTTGGAAAAACAATGGAGTTAAAGTGAATGCTTTAAGTGAGAAGAAAGTTTTTTACTGTGTGCTTTATTCGCTAGAGCCCGCTAGAAAGTGCATTTTTTCCCCCTTCTTCATTATAATTATTTTAAGCTTTAATTAGTATGTACCGAACGAGAAAAAGTTGATGAAATATTTTATCTTTTTTAACATTTTAAATTATTGTTTATTCAATTTGAAGGACTTTTATATATTTTTATATTACATCGAAAACACTCAAACTGATTTGAATAAAAAATAACTAACATCTCAATTAAAAATTAAGTTTACATAATAATTTATATTGTTGATTTTATTTATCAAAATGATTATTTTACTTTCTATTAATTTATTTTAATTGACGTATATGATGTTTCAATGAATTTTTAATCTTTTAATGCAACGTCTTCAAAATATTTCTTAAAAAAAGTTCGACAGATAAAAAGTCAGTGACGCATTGGAAATTAGGTTACAATGCTATGGAACTCTACTTTTTGCAGTTGAGCTGCATAAAGGTTTAAAAACCTTTCACAATGCTATGATATATTTATTATGGTCAGTTTTTTACCGTATCAATAACGTCAAAATAAATACCTCAGCTGCATACATTGTTTCTTGAAGAGTAAAGTAAGTCAGATTCATTTCCCAGATAAATGGGAAATTTCCCAGACAAATGGTTTTCTAAATTTGGGTAAAAATGTTCTGGGATCCAAAGCAAAAATCAAACTACTAAGGGTCTTCAGGTAAAAATTTAAAGTAAGCATAGTTTCCAATTTTATGTTTGATTTGGTTAAGGAGTAACTTGTAAAAACAAAGTTTAAGCATTTTGAAGAAAGTTTATCCTTTCCACGAATGATTTATAAACACTTGCATGGCTATTGATTAACAATAACAGGCATTCTATAAATAGCCCAAAACAAAACATACTCTAAAAGGAAATGCAATTGTTGTAAAATAAAAAACTTTATCATCATCTAAATTAAACCCGTAGTACTTATTTTGAAGATTAAGATCTTGAGGCGAGATGAAGTAAAAGGAAAATTTTAAGAGAAAGCAACAGATTTTCAGTTGTAGATAGGACTGTGAACTGCAGTATATTGTAGGAGAGACCGGGTAGAGTTGATACAAGGGCCTTAATATTTAAGTGAATATGTTCCCAAAATTGGAAGTTTTATTGAGGAAGCAACATACTGACGTTGATTTGCGCTGCATACGTGAAAGAACACTTTTTTTCTTTAACCGTTATTCGTATTTTTATTTTTGCACCAAAGTAAATTCCTATGGTTTGCTTTCAATTGAAGTTTTGGGTGCTTAAATGATTGTATGTGGGGCACCTTGTCTAGTGGTCAGAGACGTCTGACCGTGATGCGGTGGCCCCGGGTTCGAATCCTGGCTTGGGCAATTACGTATTTTCTCTCTCCTGTCATTGTCCTTTCTGTGTGGGAAAGTGTGTTATGAATAGTTGCTTACCCTATAAACGGGTCCTTATGGCACGTGTGGTGAGCTAAAGCGGTCTTCCACTTTTTTGGTGCTCGTAAAAACGAAAGCCGCACCTATCCTGCCTATACCTGAGTGGTATTAGAAACAACAAATGAATTGCATAACATTGAGCAAGATACTACTGTGTTCGTGTTCATTGAATAGTAGGCATGAATGCACAAAATCAAGTTAATTTATTTTGGAGGCTTTTTATATTTTTGTTTTAAAATTCACCAATGAACCAAATTGATATTATTCAGCAATCCATTTTCTTGCAGGACAAGTTGACACCTCCTTGTATGATCCTGGGTTTGATTACCAGAACAGTCCGATTAATGAAGACGACGACTCCCTCATGAAAGACTACTTACCAGTTCAATCTCCACAAGAGCAACGGTTCTTGAATGGTTTAATCATAGAAGCTGGTAGACACGTTCTTTTCCCCGAACTCTATCTCCCCAAAGAAGCCGAACGGTCGGTTGCCGATAAGAAGCCTTCGTATTATGAGATTAAAGGCCAACCTGAAGTCGTGGAAACTTACATGGATCGCAAAACTCGTGCTGGAAGACTAGACTGTCCTGATGAGTGCCCCGTTTATAAGCCGGTATGCGGCAATGATGGCAAAGTTTATCAAAGCGAATGCCACCTCATGAAAGAAAATTGTGGGTAAGGATTTAAAGTTGAAAATTTTGTGTGATTTTTTTCTGTGTGTCATAGTAGAGTAACAGAGAATGAACACATATGAAGGGCCAGGGGGAAAAAGATGAAAGTAACCAAAAAGCGATTTCGAGAAAAACGAAGAACAAAGTTTGATTTCTCGTAGCTCCTTATGGAGTTTTTCGAGTTTTCATGCACATTTCGGTCGCTTCTCATCTTTTATCTCCCTTGTTGTTCTACCAGATGATACTAGTTCTTCATAGCCCCTAGATAGCGCTAATATCTCAAAATTGATGAAAAAGTGACTTTCATCTTTTTTCCCCCTGGCCCTTCATATGCAGTCAAGAAAGAGTTTGAAACTTGATTTAAAAATTCACGTAAAAAAAATTCATGAACTGATAACAGTAACTTTCTTCTGTACAATTCCAAAAAGAAAACGACTAGAACACGTTCTGTTTGTGCACTAGTTGGAGATCACTCGTGCGTTGGTGCTTTTTTTTTTTGTCATTTAAACCATGCACAAAAACCTGATGTAGAACCATAAAAGTTCTCTTAGTTTTTCGTAAATAACTACGCATATAAATAAAAATGTTTTTAATGCCATTTTCCAAATACTGGTTTTTAATAATATTTTTACTTTCTGAAAATAAAACTGTGTTTCAGTGTTTATTAACTGGTCTGTTTATTAACTTCAGTGTTTATTAACTCTGTGTCGTTTTGAATTTTAGTAAGGAAGAATCACGCTACTTGAAACCGTCTTAGGTATGATATCAGAAATGTGTTGCACAAAAATGAAGCATTTTTTGAAATGTGTTGACTCTTCCTAAATAAATTGTTTTATATATGGTTAATTTATTTTCTCTGAGGCAGATTGAATTTCTGGGAGGATCTAATTTTTAAAAGTAATAAATTGAACTTTTTTTTTTCCTAAATTGCAGAGCCGCCAATATTAGTACAGGTCCATGGGACAAATGCCGAGGGAAGCACTACTTGTGTCCTGCAAGATGCTTGGATATTAGCGATCCTGTTTGCGGATCGGATGGAAGAATCTACCACAACATTTGTGTACTCAGAAAAAGAAATTGTGGGTATGAATCGAATGTTAATCAAAGTTCAAGTATTCATTGCTAACAATTTTTGCTACCGATGAGTTTAGATTACAAACAAAACAGAATAAATCATTGAACTTCGCAAAGTTAAACGAATGTCTTATATCTTTAGAAACTATCCTGGGATGCGTACGTGATTTTAAATTTTCCTTCAAATAACAAAACATTTAGTTACAAACAAGGGTGGATCTAGAAAAGTTTCAAGGGAAGGGTGTTGGACTTTAACTGCGAAATATATCCCGAAGAGAGTCCTAAACCTCTCTTCTGGTAGCATCAAAGATAGTCTAAAAATGCCTTTTTGAGCTTCAATATTGAAAATTTGCCAGTTGTGGGTCCATCAAGGGAGGGGCGATCGCCACCATTAACCCTCCCTCGTATCCGTCTCTGGTTACAAATATAAGACAGTAACTGAACAAAGCACTTTAAAACAATAAACAGTGTCACGAAATTAGTTGAGAGCTTCCAGGGGGAATTGCCAGGAATAAGAAAAACTATTATTACTTGCACGAATATGAAAACACATGTGTGTTATAAAATAACCCAACCACTTTCTCCAACTTTCACGCAATGCCACTGTAAGTGTAAAAGCTAAATTATATGATTGACCTCATTCAAAAGAAATAAAAAAAATTGAGCATTAATGAGTAATCTTTACAAAAATTATGATAATTAAAACCAGACAGTTTCTTTTATCTTGTACATTACAAAAAAAAAAAAACAAAAACAAAACAAAAAAAAAAAAAAAATTAAAAAAAAAACAAAAGCTGTTGTTTTACCGTATATATACTGCCAGTAGAGGTTCCAGCTCAAAACAGTAATAAACTATAAAACTAGCAGTTTTACAGTTTATTACTGTGCAGCATTTTGCAGATTTTGCAGATAATTACAGTAAAACCAGCAATTTTAGCATAAAATTAGCTGTATTATACTGTAAAAACAACAGTATAATACTGGCAGTAGAGGTTTCAGTTTGAAACTATAAAATGCACTGTAATAAACTGTGAAACTAGCAATTTAACAGTTTATTACTAAAAAAACATCTATTTTTTACAGTGTACATTATGTCCAGCAACATTTTTAATTTCAGTAACTGGCTAATTACATTAGGCACTGAGTGCAATCCTGTTTTTCATTGTTCTTTTTAACATAAATTTACTGCCAGAAAATTAAATTATTGAGAGTGGTATCAGCAAATTTTAAACATGATACACGTTCTCCTCTCAACGTTCACTGTTTAAAAAATGTTTCATGATTTTATGTAGAAAATTTTAAGTCACGTTATAAACACATGTCATGTCTTCGAAGACACAGTAAAATCTAAAAAAAAAAAAGGTTCAAAATAGGAACCGTCGGAAAGAAATCAATTTCCAACTATACTGAAACAAATAAGTAATATATTATACATTTTATGTTTACATTTTATGAAAATGTATTGCAATGATGAAAAGATAGACATAAAATTGTGATTCTAGGAGGAATGAAATTCAGTCTATAGGAATTTATAATTATGAGAATAATTAACTATTAAAACCTCAACAAAATGTAAAA
>JAXGGA010024442.1:0-12042 GCA_038373865.1 Uloborus plumipes
AAACCTCCCAGCCAGTGAAACACTACTTTTCTCCAACTCAAAGAAAAATAAAACGGTCTGGGAAGGAACAGTAGTTGTTTTGCAGTTTAAAGCGTATTTTATTGCATGTTTAAAACATGTATTTAATGCACTAAATTTTTAATAATAATAGTTCCATTCTGACATTTTCTGTAACACCGCTATTCAGTTAACCGGGAAATTTTCCAAACTTCCCGGCCAGTGAAATCTTGATTATTTGAGAGTCACTGTTAGATTGTAATCACTTCAAAGAGATGGTACGAAAGACATTATATTTCTTTCCTTTTAACGTTCACATTAAAATCATGGAAGAATGGTTGCAGCTGATCTACCTGATACAGTCGCTTCCCTATGTTAATAAATTTAGATTTGGCGACCAATTTTACATTGAAATTACGGTTAAATCGGTGAATTATATTAAATTTCAAGGGCAATATTGCTGTGGTCGTTGAGAGTTTTCGAAAATCTTGGCTCTACAGTTGTGTCAAAAGTTCCATTGAAACGTAAAAATTTCGCTAAAAATAAATAAGTTCCTCACACACACACGAAAAGAAGAAAAAAGTCTTTAAAACTAAAATAATCCTCGCGTTGAACACTACAAACTGAAATGGCATTAAAAGTGTCATCAATATATTTTAAAAGGTCGTGGTGCACATTTGAATTAACGAATATAATAATTTTACTTAAGAGGGTGGAGTGAATTTAAATTTATTCAGTTGACTTTCTGTACTTTTTTGCACGGGCATCGCCGTGCGGGTACTGCTAGTAAATAAATAAATTTAAAAAAACGAAGATTTTTGGGCAAACTTATTTGGTTCGAGAAGATTATCAGTCGCGCCCAACCTTCTCCTCTTTTTAATACGCTTTTATACTTCGCAGCAACTTAACTTGGCAGTGACGCCACTACGGGCGAATGACGTCAGCGTGACGTTTGCGTGACGTTAGCCTATGAAAAACGAGCTAGATAAAACGTCACAGCCTACTTGGCGAATAAGAGGAGATCGCTGATTGCTTGTGAGCTCTTATTGGCTCCGCCCGTAGTGACGTCACTGCCAAGTTAAGTTGCTGCGAAGTATATGAGTTTCAGTTGTGGGTATGTAACTCTAAATAAAAAATAAAACTCACGTTCTTTACGCTCATAAAAGTAATATATTTAATACCATTGTTAATACTAAAGGCGAAACTATATTACATGTTGATGTATTATAATTGTTTCAGTTGTTTGTGTATGGAACTATGAACAAAGGATAAAGTGATAAAGTTCACGTTCTTTGCAAATATAATAGTAGATTTAATGCTACTATTAATACTCGTACTAAAGGCTAAACTGTATCCAAAAGCGTATTTTTTAGTTTTTTTAAACTACATTTTGGTTATTATTTGCCAATTAAACTACCCTGAAAGCCAAATATTTAGTCCATCCCTATATGTATTATACACGCATTTCACGCGTTTTACGTGTGAACTCATGATGTATCAGGCACTTCATTTATCTTCATTAATGCATTTAACACACAGTGTGGTAGAAATCAGAAAATAGAGACCAAAATTTCAAATATTTTTTTTAACACTTCCATTATTCTCACACTCAAATATTGATTTTCTGACTTTTTACCGTGCATTTTCGGTAAATACAAATTATAAAAAATAAATTTTAAAACCTTACAAAACCTTATAAAACTGACACAGAAGACAATGAACTATTAAGAAACAGAAATTCAATAGCAATTTTTGTAACAAAATTTTAAACGGCATAATTTTACTAATGAAATCAATCTTTACTTACAGTGGGTGCGGCCGTCATATCAACATGAAAGGTAGAGCGTATTTTCCACATCCGCTATAGGGTCATTCCATGTCAAGTGATCCAACTTTTTTACCTTGCGTTTTTGTATTTCTTTCAAACTTGGCTCATCAATTGTACCCCTTGAGGTAATGATAAGCCTTAATTTTAGGATTTTTATCTCTATTATTTTTTTATTTATGAGACTTTGAACTTTGGAAAAACCCTCGTTTTTCCATGGATGCTTGAACATAAAAGGGACCATAACTCGGCACCAAATATAGATAGAATAATTTGCTAAATGGCATTTTAAAGTACGTATTCATTTTGTATCAATAAAAAAAAAGAGCATTTTGAATAGTTTTGAAATAAAAAAGAGTGGTTGTACAGAGAGACAGAGGGGGGGGGGGGGAGAACCTGACCAATCTACAAGTTCATGCCTGCTCACTTCAAGCATAGTCATGTTTACTTACTACTTTTTAGACCATCACAAGCAAGAGAACTTAGTATTTAAATGAAGGTACCAATTATATAGATAGAATAATTTGGTAAATGGAATTTTAAAGTACGTTAGTTGCCGTTTAATCTAATATGCAACATGACTAATTTGATAAAAAATTTATTTTTTAAAAAATGAGTTTAAATTTCTCAAAAAACATAGAATACATTTTTTTAAAAAAATTCTCAAAAATTCTTGAGTATTTTACCTTTATTTGTACAAATTTTTAGTTTGAGATCTTAATGGGATCATATTTTTTTGAATTTTTAAATAAAATTGTATAGAAAAATGATATTTTTTAGATTCTATTCATTTAAATACAAAGTTCTCTTGCTTGTGATGGTCTAAAAAGTAGTAAGTAAACATGACTATGCTTGAAGTGAACTTGTAGATTGGTCAGGTTTCTCCCCCCCCCCCCCCTCTCCCTCAAACTGTACAACCACTCTTTTTTATTTCAAAACTATTCAAAATGCTCTTTTTTTTTATTGATACAAAATGAATACGTACTTTAAAATGCCATTTAGCAAATTATTCTATCTACATTTGGTGCCGAGTTATGGTCCCTTTTATGTTCAAGCATCCATGGAAAAACGAGGGTTTTTCCAAAGTTCAAAGTCTCATAAATAAAAAAATAATAGAGATAAAAATCCAAAAATTGAATCTTTTCATTACCTCAAGGGGTACAATTGATGAGCCAAGTTTGAAAGAAATACAAAAATGTAAGGTAAAAATGTTGGATCACTTGACATGGAATGACCCTATAGCGGATGTGGCAAATACGCTCTACCTTTCATGTTGATATGACGGCCGCACCCACTGTAAGTAAAGATTGATTTCATTAGTCAAATTATGCCGTTTAAAATTTTGTTACAAAAATTGCTATTGAATTTCTGTTTCTTTATAGTTCATTGTTCTCTGTGTCAGTTTTATAAGGTTTTGAAAAGTTTAAAAATTTATTTTTTATTATTTGTATTTGCCGAAAATGCACGGTAAAAAGTCAAAATGACCCTATAGTAAAATGTACATTTTCAAAAGCGTAACTACTAAAATTAAATTGTAAATAACTACAATAACTTTAAACCAAATGGACGGGGAAGAATAGCCAACGAGATCCCAAATATATACAATTTTCGAGATCCTAAATATATACAAGAATTGCTCGTTTAAAGATAGTACTTGGGGACCGAGCCCAGCTCGGTTAAAAACAAGAAGTTCCGTCAAGAACTAAACGAGCCTACTTTCCCGTACATCGACATCGGCATTCTAGCATCTGATCATTATTCTCTTGATTATCTGAGACTGAAAATTATGTCAAACATACCTTTTCAGCACTTAAAGCTGATTTCTAAAAGTAAAATATACCCCTCTCATCAGATGAAACAGACACGTAAAAAGTAAATAAAGGAATAAATAAAGTTTTGTCGCACTTTTTAAAGAATGTAACTGTTACAGTTCCTCCGTAGAAAAAATCCTCCATCGTTTTCAAAAAAAAAAATAATAATAATAATAAAATCAATAAATAAAAGTACAAAGAGCATCAAAACACATTTTATCAAAGAAAGAAAAAAAAAAAAAAAGCTCGTCCGTCAATAAAATGTCTCGAATTTCACTTTTAATCCGTTGCCAGTTGTTAAATATAAATCAAGAATAAAATGTTCGCGTGAATGAAAAATTTTTGTTACAAAAAAAAAAAAAAAAATCGTCTGCCAAAAAAAAATAAAATAAAACAAATGAATAAATAAACAAAAAGTCGTCTGCACAGTCAGTCATTTTTTTTTCTGAGCCTGCATTTTCGCCATGTTTGCGGAGTCGGAGTCGGAATCAAAGTCCTCACAGAAGATTACTCAGAAAAGTACTTTACAAACATTATATATCAAAACCATTTTCTTACAAAGTTAGTTTGAAGGAAATCCGACTTTAAGTTCACGATCAACATTCAACTTAAAGTCCCCGTAGACGCTAATGTTAATTTTTTTTTTCTGAACGGTTCAATATTGAACGAAAAATGGTTCAAATCAAAAAGCGAAATATGGGAATGTATGGGAAAGCCTCTCCGAGATCTTTCAAACAAAAAAAAGTTTATTCCATTCGGACGATTCACTCAAAAGTTATTAGGTGGGGAAAGGTTGCTTGAACGGTTCAATGTTGAACGAAAAAATGCTCAAATGGAAAATTTAAATACGGGAATGAAGTATCCTTGATAAGAGTTTTCGAACAAAAAAAAAGTTTGTACAAATCGGATTGTTCACTCAAAAGTTAGCATCGCGGGACAGGTTGTTTGAACGGTTCAAATTTGAACCAAAAGTTGTTCAAATCGAAAAATCAAATATGGGAATGAGCTGTACTCGCCGAGATCTTTCGAACGAAAAAAAGTTTATTCCATTCGGACGGTTCACTCAAAAGTTATTAGGTGGGGAAAGGTTGCTTGAACGGTTCAATGTTGAACCAAAAATGTTCAAATTGAAGATTTAAATACGGTAATAAAGTATCCTTGCCGAGATGCTTCGAACAAAAAAAAGTTTTTTAAATCGGACTGTTCACTCAAAAGTTATTAGGGGTGACAGCTTTTTTTGAATGGTTCAATGTTGAACGAAAAATTGTTCAAATCGAAAATGTAAATACGGGAATGAAGTATCCTTGAAAAAATCTTTCGAACAAAAAAAAAGTTTGTTCAAATCAGACTGTTCACTCAAAAGTTAACATCGCGGGACAGGTTGTTTGAACGGTTCAAAGTTGAACCAAAAATTGTTCAAATCGAAAAATCAAATATGGGAATGAGCTGTACTCGCCGAGATCTTTCCAACAAAAAAAAGTTTGTCAAAATCGGAATGTTCATTCAAAAGTTATTAGGGGGGGACAGACAGATAGACCGACCGACAGCCCGACAGACCGACCGACCGACACACAAATTCCCCATCTCAATACCCTACTTTCAAATTTTTAATTTTTCGATATTCATTTTACCTTATAATTTTTTTAACTTGGCGATATTTTTTGGTCTTGGCGATATTTTTTTTAACTTGGCGATATTTTTTGAACTTGGCGATATTTTTTAGATGCATTAAGCTACTTTTACTACTTTTTTCGTCTTTCTTTCATTTTTAACGGGAAAGTAGGCTAAAAAAAGAGAAAAAAACTCGTCCTTTAATAAAATATCTCGAATTTCACTTTAAATCCGTTGCCAGTTGTTAAATATAAATAAAGAATGAAATGCGCTCGTGATTGAAGAATTTTTGTTACAAAAAAAATCGTCTGCCAAAAAAGAAAAGAATAACAATAATAAATAAAATAAAACAAATGAATAAATAAACAAAAAATCGTCTGCACAGTCAGTCATTTTTTTTCTGAGCCTGCATTTCCGCCATGTTTGCGGAGTCGGAGTCGGAATCAGAGTCGTCAAAGAAGATTATTCAGAAAAGTACTTTACAAACATTATTTATCAAAACCATTTTCTTATAAAGTTAGTTTGAAGGAAATTCGACTTTAAGTTCAGGATCAACGTTCAACTTAAATTCCCCGTAGACGCTAATGTAAATTTTTTTCTGAACGGTTCAATATTGAACGAAAAATGGTTCAAATCAAAAAGCGAAACATGGGAATGAGCCTTTCCGAGATCTTTCAAACAAAAAAAAGTTTATTCCATTCGGTCGATTCACTCAAAAGTTTTTAGGTGGGGAAAGGTTGCTTGAACGTTTCAATGTTGAACGAAAAAATGTTCATATTGAAAATTTAAATACGGTAATGAAGTATCCTTGCTGAGATCCTTTGAATAAAAAAAAGTTTATTTAAATCGTACTGTTCACTCAAAAGTTATTAGGGGTAGGAGCTTGTTTGAACGGTTCAATGTTGAACGAAAAATTGTTCAAATCGGAAATGTAAATACAGTAATGAAGTATCTTTGATAAGATCTTTCGAACAAAAAAAAGTTTGTTCAAATCGGACTGTTCACTCAAAAATTAGCATCGCGGGACAGGTTGTTTGAACTGTTCAAAGTTGAACCAAAAATTGTTCAAATCGAAAAATCAAATATGGGAATGAGCTGTACTCGCCGAGATCTTTCCAACAAAAGAAAGCTTGTCTAAATCGGATTGTTCATTCAAAAGTTATTAGGGGGTGACAGACAGACCGACCGACTGACCGACAGACACACACAAATTCCCCACCTCAATACCCTACTTTCAAATTTTTAATTTTTCGATATTCATTTTACCTTTTTATTTCTTCTTGGCTTTTTTTTCGGACTTGGCGATATTTTTTTTAACTTGGCGATATTTTAGATGCATTAAGCCACTTTTAATACTTTTTTCGCCTTTCTTTTATTTTGAACGGGAAAGTAGGCTAAAAAGAAGTTTGAAAACTCGTGTTTTTTTTTTTCCTAAAGTTCGAAGTACTTAGTTAGATAAACTTTAAAAGCATTTTTATGCCCTTGGTTGCAATTACGCATTTAAAACAGCCGTAATTTATTTGAAAAAACACAACCTTAGTTGGACAAGATATCATCATCACAACCTCATTGAAATGATGCGCACCGTAAAATCATACCACAATAACTGTAATTTGATCGATCTCTTCACTTCACTTCACTTCACTTCACTTCACTTCACACTCTCCAGGGTCCCCCGTACCTACCACAGCTTCGTGGTTTAACCGGGATAGGGCCCTGAAGAGCGCTCTGTTCTTAATTTTGAACCAGAACCTAGGGTCGAGCAAACCCTAGGGCCCAGCACCCCCAGAGGTATCGTTTCACTTGGAGGACTTTGTGACCACGACATTTTTAACGCCTCCCAGCCACCATTAATCAAGGCGGTGGATCTTTAATCGGCTGGGTTTCGAACCCGGGTCCCTCCGGACACGAGTCCGATGCCTTACCGATCGGGCCACCACGGCCCTGATCGATCTCTTGGAAAACTGTGCTATACCCCCCAAAAATTACGAACCAAATCTTGCACTGCCTACGGAGGGGGTTGCTGTTCCTTATTTTGGTGTTGCCAATTTAGGTTTTTGCAGCTTTTAGGTTTTTGCTGTTGCCAAATTTAGTGTTTTCTTGTATTTTTTACTATTTTTTGAGTTTTTTTTTTTAAAAGTTTCGTGGCAACAACTTTTGGATTTCATATATGGTAGCAAGTATTTTGCTTGGCAAGAATTACGGTACAGAGAGGTTGAAATAACATCCATAGACAAGGAGGGACTCGAACCTGCGACCTCTTGCCTAAGAGGAAAAGAATCTACCTGTAGGCAACCGAGGCCCCAAATAATTTATCTATTTATTTTATTTTATTTTATTTTTCTTAAATCTAGGGTAGATTGAGGGAAGACTCCGAACGAGATGCCGTATCCAAGTGAATTACAAACAAGCATGAACCAAATCAGCTTGCTTTTCAGTTAATATGAAAGACCGTAAACAATTACAAACAAATTGTTTTTGTTGATTTATAACTGTTTCAAGCAGGAACGGATACAGAAATAATTTTAGGAGGGATCCACAAAAGTAAAAAGTGTTCCCGTCCACAAAATAAAAGTTATAAAAAAGTTCTCATGGGGTACCTTTAAAATATTTTTTAAAAACCTAAATCCAATTAAAACTTCAAAGTGCGGAAACATTACATATAATTTACTTCGAATGTCATTTTTGGAAATGAAATGGTTTTAAAGGTGCGCTACCCCGAAAACCCAAAGTGCACAGCATAAGTCGGTGTACAGCACCCCCCCCCCCCCGCAGACGGGATGCACGAGCCGTCGTAGGCGGCCGCCTTGGCGGCTAGTAAAAGATTAACATTGGATAGATTACATATCTTTTAAAACCTAGGAGAACTTTTTCGAAACTGAAATAACAGTGGCTGCATCTTATATAAACCACGTTTCTTCCAAACAGTTTTCTTTCAATTTAACTGCTAATCCAATAAAGCTGAATGTTTTTCTGTTTCTAATGATTTGATGCGGTAAAGCGGCTGATTTAATTAACCACTAATTCAATTAACCGGGGCCCACCGTAGTGCCATTTTTTAAAAGCCTCTTAAATTCATTTCGGTGTCACTCCCCAATAGGATGACACTCCGTGCAATCGACCCCCCCCCCCCAAATGCAGCCACTGAGTCTGATAAAAAAAACATAATTTAAAATGTTGGGTGAAGTTTCAGAATTAAAACATTTTTATTTTTCATAAACTGTTAAATATTTTTTTGGTGTCACCCCCCTCCCCCTCCACCACTTCAAGTGATGCAACAAAGTTTGATAGTTCATACATAATTTTAAATATTGTGAGAAATTCCAGAAAGAATGTACACATTTTTTTTTTTTTTCAAAGCTTTAAATACATCTCATTAGAAGGGCATCACCCAGGGCAGCGCTTGGGTGACTGTAATGAGAATCATGAAAAATAAGAGTAATGAGATTCTGCTGTCGTGAAACTTGCAGCGATTCAGTAAAGGTTTTGCAAATGTACTTGTTTGTCCCAAAAACTGATGAAAACCCGTGAAATTAAAGAATGTTACCTGTGATGTTACCGTAAATCAGGGTTACTTGGACCCAGAAGAGGGCTACTTGAGCCCACAGTAAAACGATAAAATCTGGGTTTGGTACTAGCGTTAAAGACTGCAGAGGGCTTCACGAGGAACTACGTGCAAGTCTTCAACTAGTAGGTACCAAACCTAGATTTTATCATTTTATTGTAGTGGGCTTAAGTAACCCCCTAGGGTCCAAGTAACCCTGATTTACGGTACTGAATTTTTTTGCAGTGATAACTTAACGAAACTCAATGGCGCAGCAACCTATGGTGACCAAAGTCTGCTGCACCCATCTTAGTTCGCATGACCGATGACTCTACGTAGAAAAAACAGATGTTCCGATTCAGTGGTCAGTCAAACGCAAAATACCCTAGTATTCAGTTCCCAAGCAGGCTTGGTACTCATTTTATCGGCCGGCTGAAGGGATGAAAGAGTGCGTCAACGTCGCCCAACCCAGGGTTTGTAGCGTACGTTGAAGCCCTAAGCCACTAGGTTTTTTTTTTTTTTCCTGCAGTGCAGAAAACTTTAATTTGCATTGCTTTACGAATTATAAAGTTTACTTGACGTTTTATTTTTGACTAGCGGTACCCGCACGGCTTTGACCGTGGTATAAAATTAAAAGCTCATTTGTAAAATAATTGATACAGCAGAAAAAATGCTCTATTTTAGTTTTATTCAACTATAATTCCTTCAAAGTATGATATAAAGATCTAATATGGACCCCACACTGCTTAATTTTAAGTGTAAATTTCTTAGTAGATGCCTTAAGTGCTAAAATAGTGCTTGGAGTGAGCAAGATAACAATTCAAACATTTGTATCTCTAGTTTGCTACGAAACAATGCAAAAAAATGTTTTACAATGATTAATCTCCTAAATATCGTCGATTTTAACATCATCCAGTGGATTTGTCGCAAAATATCGCCAACAGCGCCAAATTGAACCTAAATAAAAAAAAATTGCCATATTGGCGTCAAACACTTGGCGATCAAAAGCTTGGCGATATATCGCCAAGTGGTCGCGCCAATTCATATCACTTTTGTTGACCAATTCATATCACCTTGCATTGAAAACACTGATTTACCCGATAAATAGGGTAACACACTCCCTTGGAACATTCGAATGCAACCCCAAGGGAGATGCACAAAAATAAGCCAAAAGAGAAACTAAGAACAATTTTGTTGATAACAGAAATCTTACCAAAGTTTAAAAGAAGAAGAAAGTTTTTTTTCCTAGCTTAAAAAACAAAACAATACATTTTCTGAAATGAAACACTTTAAAAAGAACGATGCAATATCGCAATTGATACGATATTTGGTTAATCTGTGCTTTAGGTACCCTTTTCTCGCTAAATGGGCGATAGGCGCGCCAAGCGTGGTAACCCTGGCTATTTTGCGTAGTTTCTCTCGGAGCTTTCAATTCCGCGAGACACGCAAAAACGCGCCAAGTAAGTTCCCAAAGCATTTTCACCGGGAAAAAGACAGGGTTGCCAGAGAATTGAAACAAAAAAATACTACGCCTCCTCTAAAAAAAAATATTACAAAATACTACTGTTTCCAAACGTTGCCAAAATCAATGTTGCTGAAATGCGAAATCTGTGAAAATGAAAAAAAAAATCCGCCAAATCTTTTAATTAAGTCATTAGTATATTGGAAACAGGGTTGCCGGAAATATACTACGCTCCTTATTTGGGCCGAAAAAATATTTCTGTAGTATCAAAAATATTACGTCTGGCAACGCTGGAAAAAGAACGAAACAAAAATAGGTATGAACACGCAACCATGGTAACAACGTGAAAAGTTGATTTCCGTTGATAAAATAATTCATTTCATCTCTCTTTTCAAACAAATTTTATTATAGAGCTCAACCATTTTAGAATCGTTTGGCTTGCTTTACTGAAGGTAAGCCTTGAATTCCGGGATTCTAAAAACAATTGTTACAGCTCTCCTGATGATCGTAGAAACTTCGAAAAAACTTCATTTTGTGCAGAAAATTTCAAGCTTTCGAATGACATAAGACTTGAAAATGTGTATGAAATATTTCTTCCCTATTTTATCGAATTTCTGCTAAGAATTCGAATAGAAAAAGAACGAAATGGAATTTTCGAAAAATCGCTTCGAGGTGCAAAACTACATGCTACAAACTAATTTTGTGCCAAGTGGCATGAAAATCGACCGAATGGTTTTGGCGCTACGCGCGTAACAGACAGACAGACAGAAAGAAGGAAAGACAGACCCACCTTCAGCTTTATTATTAGTAGAGAAATTTTAAACGTAAATACATGCGATGAAAAATAGTTTACCAGATGAAGCAATACTCGTCTTTAAAATTCGATCCCTTTGAAATTTAAAATTTTTTTTGAAAGCTAGGAACATTTATTGTTCCAAAAGCAGAAAGAATTTGAATTTTAACATCTCGAATTCAAATTATGTTTTTCACAATGGTAAGTTGCAATTAGAGAGACAAAGGAGGGAAAAAACCCAGTTTATTCCATTAAAAAACCATGTTTTTTAGGAAGGGAATTTTGAAAATTCTCGAGAGTTTATTGGGAATTTTCAGTCTTAAGAAATTTTGACTTTGAAATTTTTTTTATTAAACTTATTAGCAATTATGTTTTGCAGTATGTGGAATTGCTTATCAGAAAGATATTAAAAAAAAATCTGGTATGGACCCCACACTACTTCCTTTTACGTGTAAATTTCTTAGTAAAAAATGTGCTTGTAGTGAGCAAGGTAACAATTCAAATATTTACTCCCCTAATCTGCCACGAAACAATGCAAAAAATATTTTACAATGGTTAATTTTCTAAATATTGCTGATTTTAATATCATTCAGTGAATTTTTCGCCAAATATCGCCAATAGCGCCAAGTTAAACCCAAATTCAAAAAATAATTTTTCCGCCAAATTTGTCGCCAACTTGGCGATATGTCGCCAACTTGGCGTTAAACACTTGGCGCCCAAAAGCTTGGCGACATATCGCCAAGTGGTCGCGCCAATTCATATCACTTGAGTCTGCATTAAAATTAACACTGATTTACCCCAAAAAAGGGGTAAAACACCCCCTTGGGAACATTCGAATATAACCACAAGGGGAGGTGCACAACTAGACCATCCTCAGAGCCTACATACCAAGCTAGAAGCTTCTACGGCATATAGTTTTTGAGTTATGCGACACACATACGCACATACATCCGCACATACGTACATACAGACGTCACGAGAAAACTCGCCGTAATTAAT
>JAXGGA010024443.1:0-12041 GCA_038373865.1 Uloborus plumipes
AAGAATGAATAACAATTTATGAATGAAGTGAATAAAAGAATAAATAAGTGAATCAATAAGTAAAATAATGAGAATAAATTAATAACTGAAGAAATACGTACGTGATTTAGTAAATGAATGCAAAAGTACACAAAATGAATTTTCACTTTGCCCAGCGTGCACTTTACAAATTACATGAAACATTTAAAATCAAAAAATGCCTAATATAAACTAAATAAGGACTGCAATGGACATCAGGAGATGTCAATTAATAGTTAAAATGATAATTACAAAAATTTTATCAATTTATAATATCGAGAAATATTTTTGAACAATCACGAATCTATATCTATAAAAATGAGTGCATGTATGTATACTTGTTCTCTATACAAATCCACAGTTTGCGTCAGATTTTCATCAAACTTGACACAGAGGTTCCTTGATGTCCTAGAATTCTCATAGGCGGGGTCTTGAAATTTTAAAAAATCTAAAAAGCTGAAATTTAATTCTTTTGTCAAAAAATGACCCTTTTATAGGAATCTAGCCTATTTATATTGTAATCGAGATAGGCCTTTTAGCATTCAAATTGATGAAATTTAAGATTTTTAAATATGAGTGTTTTCCAACAATTATTACGATTAAAGTAATGAATTTTCAATTTAAGGCTCACCTATTTCCTTTTAGCATCGAAATAAGTAAAAAACAATCATAATTCATATGGACTTTATAAAAAGAACCACGGATTTGAATTTCAAATTTGTAATGCGAAGACAGTTGCGTCTGTAATGGAGATAAGCCTTCAGAACGAGAAATAGATTTATTTCTTAGTTATAATAATTTTTAATTTGTAGGTGGGAACAATTAATAGAGAAAAGTTAATATTTTAAATTGGGCGGGTGAAATTGATGCAATTTTTTCATTTCCATGTGCATACATTTCATGCCAGTGGACACTGTAAAGCACAGACAACATTTATCTCTAATTTTCACCTTTTGATAAGACTATTTTTCTGTAAACGTTTAACTTTCTGTAATATTTAAGTTTTTTTCAAAGTTTGTATCTAAGAGACAGATTGATGCAAATTATTTTATACCCATATGAATAGAACACTTTCAAACTTTTTTTCCCTGAATGCTATGTTGTATTAATAAGCACCCGGGCAACGCCGGGGGATGAATCCTAGCATTACAATAAAGGTATCACATTTTGGAAATTACTTGTATAATTTTCATCGTTGATCTTTGGAGCTGCTTGTTTTTTGACAGGAATCAACTGTTTGTTTAGGAACTCAGTTAAAATATTGCTAAACAGTTGGCACGGCAAATTGCGAAAATACTTTACCATTTCACTTTGCCCCGCTATTTCACCTTGCTCACCACATTCCCCTACAAATATTGAAAGAATATGAAACAACTAAAAAAGGCACAAATTTGCAAATTGCAGGGAAACTGCATCCGTGGGGGTTGGTAGGAGGGGCACTTACCAGCGGCCCAGCGACCAGTGGGGAGGCATTTCAACGGATTAAGGGGTCACAGTACCTCAAAAATGACCAAAAGACCAAAAAAACATTTTATTGCTTATTTCAAAAGTAAAAGATATTTAAAACACTCGAAAAAAATAGCATTGCTCTAGATCAATTATCAAAAAAGTTATTAGTGACTGTATGCCATGCACGCTTTATGTTCTAACGGAAAAGCAAAACTCAAAAGTGCTTTTTCTCGATGATCAGCTTTTAGTGTTTCCATATTATTGGAATCGCTAAGAATTTTGTTTTTCTTTTTAAGATACAGCTTTAAAACAATATTTTTTGCACTCAGTATAATGTATTTAACAAAACTGCTTTGAATAAGCATTTTATAGGTTACTAGAGTTACCCGCCACAGCTTCGCCTGTGGTAAAATTTAAACAATCCATAATTCCCGAATTAAAAAATCTCTGCACAGCAAATACAATGAAAATTTGAAGCGTAATTTTATCAAAGTTTGTTGGGGAGGAAAAAATACTTCTGCTTTGTCCTCGCGATATTATAATGTTTTACCTCTTTAGCTATTATCTTAAATCACAGCGAGGTGGCGCCTTCAAGCTTTAAAACTGCGAATACGTTCAGGCTTGACGAAGTTTATCATATTTAACAATGCCTATTATGTTTTCTTGGTACTTGCGTATGTACTCCACACCAGCTACAGATTTGGCGGTTAAAAGAAAATTTGGTGGTTAATTTGGTGTCTTTTGGAGGCTTTAGATAACAATGTGCGAGTAGAAATAACCGCAAAAAAAAAAAATCTGGTATGGACCCCACACTACTTCTTTTTACGTGTAAATTTCTTAGTAGCTGCCTTAAGTGTTAAAAAAAGTGCTTGGAGTGAGCAAGGTAAGAATTCAAATATTTACTTCCCTAATCTGCCACGAAACAATGCAAAAAATATTTTGCAATGGTTAATTTTCTAAATATTGCTGATTTTAATATCATTCAGTGAATTTTTCGCAAAATATCGCCAATAGCGCCAATTTGAACCCAAATTCAAAAATTAATTTTTTCGCCAAATTTGTCGCCAGCTTGGCGATATGTCGAAGTTGGCGTCAAACACTTGGCGACCAAAAGTTTGGCGACATATCGCCAAGTGGTCGCGCCAATTCATATCACTTGAGTCTGCATTGAAATTAACAATGATTTACCCCAAAAAAGGGGTAAAACACCCCCTTGGGAACATTCAAATGCAACCACAAGGGGAGGTGCACAACTAGACCATCCTCAGAGCCTACATACCAAGCTAGAAGCTTCTACGGTATATAGTTTTTGAGTTATGCGACCCACATACATACATACGCACACACGTACATACAGACGTCACGAGAAAACTCGTCGTAATTAATTCGGGGGTGGTTGAAAAGGATTTTTCGGCTGCATATATGTTGGTGGGTACATATGCACGTGCTGACAGGTCAAAAAAACTACTGAACATTCATTCGGGGGTGAGCAAAATCAAAATTTAGACTCAAATTTGAGTGATTTTTTTTTCGCGATCACAGTACTTCCTTTACTACGTAAAAGGAAGTAAAAAGAGAGAAAACGCCAAATCTGTAGCTGCGGTGCAGTAGATACAAAAGTATATTTTTTTCTTCAACTATTTTCCATTTCATCGAAATTTTAGTTTCAGTTCATGACTTGCTTTTTTGACTTGAAAGATTTATTTTTAACTAGCAACAATACCCGGCCTTGCCTGGGTCAGTAATAATATTTTGTTTCGAAGATTTTGCTGTAGCTATCTTGTATCTACATTGCAAAAAAAAAAAAAAAAAGAATATCCACCTTTTTGGAACAATAGTTCCCTCAAAACTTTTAATGATTTTCGATCGTCAAAAATTTTTTTGGCGGATTTTTCCTTTTTCTTTTTTTTAAATAATGATACCTTTGAAATTATAGTGGCACCAATGTCCTGAAAAACACGCGGTAAAGGTGATAAGGTAACATTTTTTTGTTTGAAAGCTTTTTCTAGAAATTTTAAAAAATGTCACATATTTCCTTTATTCACTTGCCCCTTCATCTGTGTTTGTGAGTTAACACAATCGAACACACACTAATCTGAATTAATTTTTTAACCCATTAATGCCTGAAATTTTTTCCCCGAAGATATTTTGTATACTGGTTACAAACAGTGTTTAATGGACGGGAAAAATAATAAAAAAAATATTATGTAAAAAATAATGTTTTTATTAAGGAAAGAAAAATCGTCCCTTAAAAGTTACGATAGACCCCAGAGGGTACATACTTATTTTACTAAAAAAAAATTCTGCCTACGATATAGTATTTAAAAAGACATTTTATAAGAAGAATTAAAATCAGCAATGAACATAAACTGGGAATAACTTTAAAAGCTTAGCTTTTTACTTCCTTTTACGTAGTAAAGGAAGTATTGTGATCGCGAAAAAAAAATCACTCAAATTTGAGTCTAAATTTTGATTTTGCTCACCCCCGAATGAAAATTCCTTAGTTTTTTTGACCTGTCAGCACGTGCATATGTACCTACCAACATATAAGCAGCCGAAATTTTTTTTTCAACCACCCCCGAGTTAATTACGACGAGTTTTCTCGTGACGTCTGTATGTACGTGTGTGCGTATGTATGTATGTGGGTCGCATAACTCAAAAACTATATGCCGTAGAAGCTTCTAGCTTGGTATGTAGACTCTGAGGATGGTCTAGTTGTGCACCTCCCCTTGTGGTTGCATTTGAATGTTCACAAGGTGGTGTTTTACCCCTTTTTGGGGTAAATCAGTGTTAATTTCAATGCAGACTCAAGTGATATGAATTGGCGCGACCACTTGGCGATATGTCGCCAAGCTTTAGCTCGCCAAGTGTTTGACGCCAACTTGGCGACATATCGCCAAGTTGGCGACAAATTTGGCGAAAAAATAATTTTTTGAATTTGGGTTCAACTTGGCGCTATTGACGATATTTTGCGAAAAATTCACTGAATGATATTAAAATCAGCAATATTTTGAAAATTAACCATTGTAAAATATTTTTTGCATTGTTTCGTGGCAGATGAGGGAAGTAATTATTTGAATTGTTACCTTGCTCACTCCAAGCACTTTTTTTAACACTTAAGGCAACTACTAAGAAATTTACACGTAAAAGGAAGTAGTGTGGGGTCCATACCAGATTTTTTTCCTTGAAATTGTAAACGATGTCATTTTTGATAAAGATCATATTAAAACTGCTACAGAACACACTTTACAATGGTTATGTGCTGCAATCTGTTTAAAACGAATTGAAACAATACTAAGGTACTAATGGAACACTATTATTTGGTCGAAATGCCTATTTTGGAGAAATTCATGATATAAATAAATGATAGTATCACTCGTTTATGCGTCGCTCTAAAGATAAATATTTCACTAATGCGCCGAATTTTCCACAAAATGTACAGAAAAAAAAAAGTTTTTTTTTCCAGAAATGAGCATTTTTCTGCACTTTCCTCTTCAATCTTCGCCTTTATTACGCACCGAAGGCATTTTTTCCGCATGAACTAAAACAGTTTGTAATTAGGTATGCTGCAATTTTTGTTTTCTCTTTATCATTGTAGTTACGTTACAGTAATTCCCAAACCGTAGTAATATGTCCGCTGGCCATAGAAACATTCTCTCATTAGAACCTAAGTTGCGTTTCAGTCCTTTAAATAGGTTTGCTCACTCATGCTTCTCTCTCACTTATGCGCCTTTTTCTGTTGCTCCCTTGTGCCGGCGCATAAGTGAGAGTTCACTGTATTTTAATTTTTCATTCGAAATCAACCCCATGAACCCTTCGACATTTTTTGCCATTACAGCTGCTAGTATCAAGACAAACCCTTGTGGAAGTTGTGCTCCAGGATCCCTATTGCTTTTTAGATATGTTCCATGATGAAGAAACTATTTGCAGAAAAACCTAACAATCTTGAAGGCAGTCCTCACCATAATCGCACAATAACGATCGTGCACCTCTGATATGTGTTGATTCATCAACTTGAAACACAAATTTTCCTTTTATTCACATTTTATCAAAAATGCACAATTTTCCAATGTCATCCGACATGGCATTAATTCGTTCCTGATTATGTGGTCAAACACTGACCACCATTGCACCAGAGCCTAATATTTTACGTATGATTAATTTACGCGCGCTGGTAAGGTAATTAACTATTAGGATACATTTTTTGCTTTGGAACTTAATTTGAACAGCAACATCACATCTGACCTTTTGCACCATGCTCGTCAGTTAAGAGGCGATTTCCCCTCCCCAGGCTTTGAAAAATTAAGGTTTTTGCATATAAATGTGATCAGTTTTTGTTATTTTCCAATAAAATAGTATAGAGTGTACACTTCCTCCCAGGAAAAATGGTAAACGACTGGCCTGTTTTTAACACTGAAACTTTGTCCAAGTAAAATGCATCTATGATCCTAATTTGTTGAATCTCCAAAGCTTTTGCGGCATACCATGAACTTTCGCGCCACGTCGGTTGAGAAGCACTAGTCCAGTGAAAGTGTGTCTACCCTATAAACAGGTCCCCTGTGGCACGTGTTTAACCCATTAATGCCTGACATTTTTTTCCAAGGATCTTTTGTATACTGGTTTTGTATACGGCTACAGAACACACTTTGCAATGGTTATGTGCTGCAATCTGTTAATAAAGAATTGAAACAATACCAAAGTAACAAATGAACCTTATTATTTTGGTTGAAATGTTTATTTTTGCTAAATTCAGACACACTTTTTGGGCCGTCCCTAAAAAGGGATGCTAGGCATTAATGGGTTAATAACGGCAGTAGGCAAGGGGACCTGCCTGATCAAAACTCCCCGTCGAGAAACGTCGCATGGTGACCTCCTCGTGGTGTTTCTTGGGTAACGCTGACAACCATGCAATCTTACCTCCAGTTCTTTTCTAATTGACCGAGAACGTTTCCTATTTTTTTTTCACTTTGTTCATAATTATTTCACTTTTTTTAAATTTATTTATTAAAAAATAAAAAACATGTTCATTTTTTTAATTTCCTTTTTATTACTTTTTTAATATATTTGTTTTTATTTTTTTTACTTATTTATTTTTATATTTATCTATTTTTTTGTTTATTTTGACTACCTTTATGCAAAAAAATTTTGCTTTTGTCGTTATTTTTTTTATTGAGCAAAATTATTAATACATTTTTATTAGTTTCACATGTGGGTTTATTTGTTTATTTGTATGTAGATATGTATGTAACTCTAAATAAAAGATAAAACTCACGTTCTTTACAAATATAAAAGTAATAGATTTAATACTATTATTAACACTGAAGGCTAAACTATTAAGCATGTTGATATGTTGTAAGTGTTTCAATTGTTTGTATGTAATTCTAAAGAAAATATAAAATTAACGTTCTTTATAAATATTAAATTTATTATATAAACAGTTCATTTTTTGCAGTGCAGGCATTGGGCCTGCCTGATCAAAACTCCCCGACGAGAAACGTTGCATGATGACCTCCTCATGGTGTTTCTTGGGTAACGCTGCGTAACCTCTACTTGTATTGGTTCACTTGACTGTGGTCAGTGAACCATCATCTTTTTGCACTGATGATGGGGCTTTATTTATAATAGCCCCGAAATAGCTATTTGCTAGAGTTTTCTAACTCTTTTTAAACATTTTATTTGTACTTTTGGATACGTTGTCTTGCATTTTTAACTTCATTAGTCTTATATGCGTACCCCAAAAAGTGTAGAATTAGGATAATAAAGGGCCCCCTCACGCTCCGGAAAACCCGAAGGCTTTCCTTGAGGAAAACCTCAAAGGAATTTCTCGAGGGAAACCTCAAAATTGGGGGGTCTCCACTCGCTCCGGAAAATCCGAAGGCCGGCCTTGAGGATTTCCTCAAGTCCCAAGACGTTACGGGAACATGCGAAGCCTAGCCTCTGGAGGAAAAGCTCCTACCCATCCACACAGTACGATCGGATTTGAGGAAAACCTCAATAGAGAGTAGTCCGGAAATCTGCAGGAACATATATCTCAACAGAATTCACCATCACACACATGGAGGACTTCCTCTGAGAAATTCCTTCGGGTTTTCCGGAACGTGGGGGGGGGGGGGGCTTAACACCTTGAAACGAAAAAAGGAAATTAGCGAAAAAATATGACATCTAACTTACAATGCGGATCCCCCAACTTTTACGAAGGGAAATCAAGCGCATGAAAAAACTAAACTAAAGGAGACTTGAGCATTAGATTGACAAAATTCATTGAGATTTATGTTTTGTGACTTACACTTTTTTACACTCGGAGGTAAAAACATGCCTTTTTGGGGGGAGGGGGGGAGGGTCTGACGACTGACATCTCATTTATGTTTCCCCCCCCCCCTTTTTTTTTTGTCAGCTCATAGCATCTCATATAGTAAGCCGATTTTCTTGATTCTTTGCTTCTTTCGAGAGGACTTAATAGATGGGGGATGGTCTAGCCTAGGTCCTATATATTTAATTTACCATGTTCGTTCTTTAGAAAAAACTAATTGGCAAAAACGGCTAATTTCAAGTATTTTCCTTATTAAAGGATTAAATATACTAAAACTCATTGCCATAAAAAGTGTACTAAAACAGCAATATCAATAGTAATCATAATTTTTGCAACTGAGCTTTAGCAGCTTGATTATCGCCGTACTTGGTTTGAATGAAATGAACTAAACTGAAGTGAAGTAAAGAAATCCTATACTATAATACGAGAGATGTTTGTAATGTCGAAAATCGCCCCAGAATAAATAAACTCCGGTAAACTTGGGGGTCTGGGGTTTTTGGCCACGGAGAATCGATTGGCGTCGGTTTTGAAGCGCTACGGTCGAAAAGTTCGGAGTTACAGATAGGATTCATTAAATGTTTGAGAAGATTTCTTACTACGCCATTTTCTTTATGATTTCTCTTATTGTTACCGTTTCATAGCAACCGCGTGCTAACAATGGATTTCATATTTAATCCCATCAGCGTAAATTTATGTTTTTATGGTATTTGGCAAATAATTTTTGGCAACATGTTAGAATTGTTATTGCTTTTGAAATTTAAAAGAGATCGATCAAAATAAAGTTAGAATTGGGTATGGGCAGCGGTAGAGCCGCTATATAGACAGGCCGACGCATCAAGCTTAAGTTTCACCACTTTGGATCCAACTCATAAACTTTCACTTTCATTTTTTATTGTTGAGGAAATAGGGTTACCAGAGTAAAGTTTCGGGACATTGCCAAGCTTTGTTAAATTTACGTAAAAAGTTACCAAAAAGCGATAACTGGCCAGAAAAGACAATCTTCACACACGCGCTGGATCCAAAGTGGTGATTTTGATGCGTCGGCTCGTCTATATAGGGGCCTAAGGCCGCGGTTGTCCAATCGGTTAGTCGTCAGACTCGTAACCGGAGGGTCTCGGGTCGATCATTTAGCCGCCGATCAAAGATCCACCGTCTTCATTAATGGTTGCTGGGGGACGTAAAAAATGTTCGTGGTCACAAAATCCTCCAAGTGAAACGAAACCTCTGGGGGGTGCTGGGCCAAGGGTTTGCTCGGCCCTTGGGCCAGGTTTAAAAATGAGCAGAGCGTTCTTCAGGGCACCATCCCGGTTAAAAAGCGAGTTGTGGTATGAACGGGGGGGGGGAACCTGGAGTGTGAAGTGAAGTGAAAGTCAAAACCAACTGGAACCAAATGCGTACTGGAGAACAGAGACTCTGCATCCATTCGCATCAAATCCTCCCGCGCCTTCGGCGCCAAATGAAATGAAATTAGGTGTGATTTTACGGTGAGCATGGATTAAATAGGGTTGTGTTTTTTTAAATAAATTACGGCTGTTTTGAATGCGTAATTGCAACCAAAGGGTCAAAAATGCTTTTCAAGTTCATCTAAATAAGTACTTCGCACTTTAGAAAAAAACACGAGTTTACAAACCTCTTTTTTTTAACCGAGCGGGCTCGGTCCCCTGGTACACGTTAGGGGTAATACGAGGAATGGTTGCCAAGTCAAAAATCGCCCCAGAATTAATTAACTCCGGTAAACTTGGGGGTCTGGGGTTTTTGGTCACGAGGAATCCCGGGGTTTGGTTTTTCTAAATAAATTTGTCAAAAATATTTGAACTTCAACACACTTCAATCTTTACACTGCTCACTTTGTACCATTTTTTTAATTGTATAGTTTTTTTTTTATTATCACTTACATTTTATTTTCTATGACTTTTCAAACTTAATCTTTGTATAGAATAATTCCCTTTCCGAAACTTTGTTTAGAATAGTTTACAATGGTGCACTTTAACCGGTTATCTTTTCACCAATGGTTTCACAAATTTTCTTATGGCATATGATGTTTTGATAAATCACAATTGAAAATTTAAATCTTCGAGTTAGCTTCGACACCTGTTTTCCTCGAGCGGAGCTCGGTCACCCGCTGGTAAAATAAAATAGATGGAACGAACAGACACATTTTTGATGGAACATTCTGAATTGATTTTTGTTGCAGTTTGAAATGTAAATAGACGAAATGTAAATAGTTAATACTATTACAATATTTTATAAAAAATAATGTCTTCTCTTTTTTTAGAATCTTCTCTTCGCAACAGTGATACAATTGCAAGTGCCCAGATGCAGCGCGAAAAGTCAAGTAAGATTTTACCTTCATAAGATTATTTTTAAAGATCCGCTAACACATAATGATAGTTTTTGATGAAGGTTCTAATCTGAAGCAAACAAGAAATTCATAAATCTCATTGCTGTTATGTTTTTCCCCCTAATGGTAATAATAGATAACGGGCTTTGACCTTTAGAAAAAAGTTAAACTAAAAGATGAATTCTGCGGTTAATACAGCAAATAGAAGAAAGTAGAGTAGAGTGATGAAGTTCAACAGGCACAATCCTGCTCACCCAAAATAATCCCTAAATAGAATGGAATAAAAAATCAGTGATTAGGACCGCATACAGCTGATATCATTGTAAATTTTCGTGAGGGTATACACGTGCAGTAGGGTGGGCCGGGCCGTGGTAGCCCGATCGGTAAGGCGTCGGACTCGTGTTCGGAGGGACCCGGGTTCGATCCCAGCCGATCAAAGATCCACCGTCTTGATTAATGGTGGCTGGGGGACGCTAAAAATGTCGTGGTCACAAAGTCCTCCAAGTGAAACGATACCTCTGGGGGTGCTGGGCCAAGGGGTTTGCTCGACCCTTGGTCTGGTTCAAAAAGAACAGAGCGCTCTTCAGGGTCCTATCCCGGTTAAACCACGAGTTGTGGTAGGTACGGGGGACCCTGGAGTGTGTGAAGTCAGTGAAGTAGGGTGGGCCGAAAATGACTTTTTTTTATTTCGATGATGGGGAATTTGGAAAAGGTGCTGTTGGGGAAGCAAAATACACATAAAAAAATTTGAAATTTTTTGGTCCATTTCTTGATCTGCCGCAAATACGTTGAAGTTTGGAAAAAATGCAATTTTTTCGAGATTTTTAGTAAATTATTTTAAAAAAATTCTATTCGATAACGGGTAGAGTGGAAAAGGTGCCATTGGAGGCATAGATATTCCATAAAAAATTTGAGGTGTGTTTTACAGTTTCTGCCTCTTCCACAAATGTCTAGAAGATTTGGCAATTTCCTGTTTTTTTTTTTTTTTTTTTTTTTACGTTTTAAATTCAATTTCGTCAAAACGTTAAACTGCTGTTTTCGCCGTACTTATCTGAAATAACTACATTGTTTGCCACATACGATGCATTTTTAGATGTTCGGTGCTGAAAAATTTTTAAAAATAACTTCCTAAAAATCTCAAAAAAACTGCATTTTTTCCAAACTTCAAGACGAGTGCGGCAGATCAAAAAATTGACCGAAAAATTTCAAATTTTTTATATGCACTTTGCTCCTTCAATGGCACCTTTTCCGCACTTCCCAACACGGAAAAAAAAAGGCATTTTCGGCCCACCCTAGTGTGCAGTCACTAAATCGAACCATAATCCATGTAAAATCAACAACAACATTTAAAAGAATTATCATTCTCAATTGAGGGGTAATTATTTTTTGAAATTCGTCCAAAAACACTCTTTACTTGCTGGTAGTACTTCAAAACATTAAACTCAAATTCTGTGGACGCAACTTTTATATCAAATGTTTGCACTTGAAAAATAATGTTGCGGGTGTGACTATGTCACAGACGCACCGCGTACAAATCGTTATTTTTTGTGTAATGATACATAATGGTTTCACATATTCGTACATGTGAAAATTTAAAGTCAAAGTTTGAAAGACCGGGAATAAATTGCAAGATGTATCAAAAGGTCATTTGTGCAAACGGATTTGGCAGACTTTATAAAAAAGTTAGTATTTTCTGTTTTAATTTTAGAAACGCATTGCTTATAACAGTGGTGCCCAACCTACGGCCAGCGAGCCACTTCCGGCCCGCAAAGCTGTTTTCTCGTATCTGTGTGCCCCGTTGCTTTGTTACTAACACTGTTACAGATTGACAAGCACCATTAATAACAATAATTATAATTTTCGAACCAGATATGCGGAAAGGTTTCTAAAAATATATGCATTCAATAAAAAATCACCAAATAA
>JAXGGA010024444.1:0-7500 GCA_038373865.1 Uloborus plumipes
GTTCAACTTTGAACCGTTCAAACAACCTGTCCCCGTTAACAACTTTTGAGTAAAACAGTTCGATTTGAACATTTTTTTTTTTGTTCTAATAATCTCGGCGAGGATAAATAATTCTCACATTTAATATTTTGGTTTGAGCACTTTTTTGTTCAACTTTGAACCGCTCAAACAACTGGTCCCCCGCTAATTACTTTTGAGTGAAACAGTCAGATTTGAACAAACTTTTTTTGTTAGAAAGATCTCGACGAGGACAATTCATTCTCATGTTTGACTTTTTTAATTGCCCCCCCCTACCCCCACGTACCCATTATCTTTCGCAGTGGTCGGAAGTAGCGCGCTACAAGTAGCGAAACTACTGTAGTAGCTACATTTTTTAGTAGTTTGTAGTGTAGCGCACTACTTTTTAAAAAAAGTAGAGTAGTGAGTAGCGCGATACAAAAAAATAGTAGTTTGTAGCGATTTCTAGAAACTACTTTTAAATTAAAAAAAAATTAAGAATGAAAAAATAATAATAATAATAATAAAAACAGAGGATGAAGGGAAAAAAACAAGGTTTAATTAACTCTGACTCTAACTCCCTTAACACCTTTGAGTGAAAAAACTAGAAATTTTGGAGTAAGAGATGAATATTAAATCAGACCTTATACTTCTTCTAATTTACATTTCCTATTCAAATCAACGATATCAGAAATGCACCATAGTTGTTTAATTAAGCTACAAGGTCTACAAAGTAAACTACACATTGAGGCAACAGGCTTTCTATTTGTTTCTTTTTAAAACAAATCATTCAAAAATAATATTAGGAAACAATTCATATAGATTGACTTGCATTAAAATGCAGATAGTAGTTTCTACTTTTAATGCACTTGCTAATTACGATTGAGATCATACAATACAAGAACAAGGGTCATTGCGCATTTAAACGGTCAAAAAGTAGGAAAAAGTAGGACAAGTATTTTAATGAAAAAATATGAGCACTTGAAAATCAAAAAAAAAAAAAAAAATCAAAAAACATCATCAAAATAGAATTAATCTTTACATACTTCTAGCTTGCCAACACATGTCATACATGCAAAATAATTAGAAACAATATCGGACTGTCGATTCTAGAAGCTGCAAGTAAGATTTCCAGCTGTTAGTACATAAAGCTATCTATTTTTTTAAAGCTATAGCCTTAGTTGTGTAAAATAATTAAAGTAGTTCTTTCCACTGATAAGTTTATTAATTTTAAATTCGGAATTTGCTTTTTGAAGTACTAATATACAGGTTAAACGAAATAATTTAAAAATGCTAATGAAGAATAAAAATTATAAGACATAATAACTTTCATGCAGAAAAGTAAAATATAACATGACATCTTATACATAACATTAAAATTTTCAGAGTACTGCATACATGTGTTTCAGACTTTTTCAATGCAAAAAAGGGAGCTTTTATCGACGTCTTTTCATTTATAAGCTCATTGCATTGAAAAATGAAACCTTTATGAAGCAAAAACATGTGTATCCACAAATCTGCAAGGTTTTGTACAGTGAAACTTTATTTTGAATTTCAATAAAAAGTATGTTTAAGAAAAATCAATATTTTATCGTCAAATGATCAGTTTCCTTTCAGTTTCTTTGATTGACTTGCACACCAATAGTCCAACATAGTAGTCTTTCTCTTTTGAATTTCCTTCTGCTCATCCCTTATATTCTCCAAATTTGAGTCACTTTCTTCCAATTTCTTGCATGCAGCTTCTAGCATAGTTTGTGCAATCCTTAATCCCTTCTGATCCTTCATTTTCATTGCACTTTTAATTTTTTCATTAGCATCAGAAACCAAAGATTTATAAGCTTTAACTTCTTCCTTCGTCTCTGCTTCTTGCTTATCTAACAATTTTTCCATCTTTATTGCTTCTTTCGCTTCTAGCGATTTCTTCTCAAACAATATCTTTTTTGCGTTTTCCTTTTCTTGTTTCATCTTTTTCTTGTCATCTTCTTTTTTCTTCTGTTCAGCCTGAATTCTCTTTTCTTTCTCTAGTCGTAACAAATATGATTTATGAGCTCCCTATCCCATTCTTATGAAGTCTTTGGTAATTGGTACTTTGTGACAATGATAGTTATATTGTTTAAGGCCATCTTTAGTAGACTGCATACCGTTTATGGATGCTTCAAACAGACGGACTCTGTTATTAGTAAGATACTTTTATGTTTCCAAGAATCCCAGTTCAACATCTGCATTCCCATGAGGTAAAACAAGAGCAGCTTTGACAAGTCTTTCTAATTCGGGATATTTAGGGTTATCAAAATCATCTTTTAAAGTAAAGATCTTCGCCCAATAATGATCAATTCTCTGTTTCAATTCTTCGTTTTCAGAGGAAAACTGGTCAACTTTCACTTCTTCACATTGAAGTATTTTCCATTCATCTACAATTGAGTCAATCTTGCAAGGGGGAGATAGTGTAACAGCATTTGCTAGATTTTTTATCGACTCGACTGTCCATGATTGAACCCTGTTTTTATGGCTTACACATTTGCTCTCTCTCAATATAACGTTTTCTAAAGGAAACTTCTTCATTAAATATCTCGTAAGAACATGGTAAAACCTTCTCGTGTCACGGAGAAGTGTTTTCCTTGCGCTCGATTTTATTTTTTTCACTATTTCTCTGGCTTGTACACTGATTTCAATTTCATCATAATTTAGTTCACTTTTTATGCAAGGGAACGCCATTAACTTAAGTTCATAAATAGATTTTTCTCTGATTACTTCTATCTTTACAAAACGGCCAAGCACAGTCTTTAGAAGAAGACACCACTGTTCATACAGAATATGAATTAGCGGCTCCTCAGATTGAAAAAGAGTAAGAAACTTGTCAAATATTTTACTACTGATAAAATGAAGTCCATTTTGGAAAGGGAAGATAGAGGACGCTTTAAACAGCTTACGATTCTTTGATATCTGCTATTTTCTATTATTTTATTGTCCCTTTTAGGAAGTTCTTCAAAAAAATATTTTTTAAGAACTGGCCACTGATTCTTTACTCGCTCAATGGCTGGAGTCAATGTCAGCCACCTGCATTGAACATGTTTTAAAAATTTCAACTGATCTTTACCAAATTCACCTTGTAGTTTCTGGTATTCCTGAGTTATTACAGGTGAAAGTTTAAAAAAATGATGCAAATCAACAACTAATTCGACAATATCATCTTCAAATTCCGAAAGAGCTCTTCCAAATCCACGATGAACAACATGTAAACTGCATGTACCCACATTCAAAAGAGCAGGGAGATTTTGATTTTTCTTTTCCTCACTCACTAGACGAAAAGCCGTTAGATTCACATTCGGTCCATCACTGCTGAGAGTAATTAGATTCTTCAAGGGCAGATTACAACTATCTATTGCGTTCAATATGTTTTCAGATATATCTGGACTCTTAGCTCTTCCTAAAAGATAAGAGTATAAATGATGCACACATACAGCATTTTTAAAATTTTCCAATTTTCATGTGCTGCAAATTTCTTGAAATCACATCGATTTCGACTTTTGAAGGAAATTCAAGCTAAATTCTAAAGGAAAATCAAGCTAAAAAGTAGGAATTTTTTGCTAAAAAATACGAAAGTAGGAACTTTAGCTAAAAAGTACGACAATTCCTACTTTAGTAGGAAAAAGTAGGAAAAGTAGGACGAAAATGAACCCTGCAAGAAACTAAAACAACTTACTTCGAATCAGTTTAAATTTTGATTCTCCGTTGCAAATTTGCTCTTCATAGCAATTTCTTACTTCACAGCCCTTAACAGAATTAGGATGAACGGCACATGGAAATGAGTTTCAACAAAATGAATTTTGGAAATTTTTTCCAACCTGAATCAAGTCAGCATGAAAGTGTTGAAACTGTTTTCTGAAATCATAAAATACATTATTCAATAAAAATTAAGCAGTCAAAGCATTTGAGCTAGAGGGCAATATCATTGTTTTTAATGATTTGTTCTTCAGAGGATCATTCATTACTTTGACCTGTTCACTGAACTCGTTCATTTATACGGCCTGCAGGTGATATCTCTGTGAGAGTTACTAATGTCATTGAAAATGTTTCATTTGATAAGTAACAATGATTTGAGGAAACGCTGCTAGATAAAAGTTAGAAAACATGCCAATAAAAATTTTATCAAAAATGTTACATTTAGGTTTAGATGTATTAAGCAATTAGAAGGCTCAGAGCATAAGTGAACCAAGTAGATTTTTTGTCATTTTCCAGTTAGCAGCACAATAGTATGCACTAACTATGCAAAATTTCAGTGCAATAATGAACTAAGTCCTAGTTCAGATAATATTTGATATATTTATAATTAAAAAAATGTTAAGTGGTAATTTTGTTACAAAGTTTTAACTTTAAACCTCTGTAGCACAAAGCTTTTTATGGATGTGGTTCACTTGCATTCAAAACCATCTAATCACATTGTGATGGTTTTGAACGCAAGTGAACCACATTCTCATTTTGTGAAATATTTCTTGGCGGCAGAATAGTAGGATATCTGTCTTCTAAAAAAAAATTGCAAGTTTGATTCCTAATGTACAAAATTGAAATACTTAAATTTTATTTGAGAAAAAAATATATAGATAAGTTTTAATTTCTTGACATCAAAAAATAAATAAATAAAATTTCAAATTGCGTTCAAATAAGTAAACAAAACTGTTTGGTAGCTCGGCTGAGGCATCTCATAATTTAATTAAAAATGAGACCTAAATGCTATCTTAAATATTAGTTCATTAGTTGTTACAAAGTTATAAATGTTTATGTCGGGGGAAAAGTATACAAAATTTGGTAATCATGATTCATAAAATTAGGTGCCATTATAAATAAAGCTTATTGGTTAAAAAAGTAAGAAAAAAAATCTTTCACATTCAACTGCAAACCAAGCATTTTTAAAATCTTGGGATGTCAAGGCTCATAAGATACTTTATTGGCTGATTTATTGATATGGAAGATGCTTAGATGCAAAAAAAAAAAAAAAACTTTATTTTAAATTTTATCACTTAATTTCATATAGATAACATACTTTTAATCACAATAGAACATTCAGTTTGAAACATTTTGTAATGTGTAACTGATTTGGAATTTTTTTGAAACAATGCTTCATGCATGTTTTGGTTGAGTTAGTTATCTGTTCTTACTATCTATTTATCAGGAAATTGGAATATTCATTGATATAAAACAAAACTATTAAGTCAATGGGAGACTCTAGAAAATACACATTAATTTCCTCTATAGCCAACATAGGAGGAAGTATTCCAAGACTAATGGTAGACAATTTGTCAGTTTTAAAGTTATGCATTAGAAAGACAAAATTATCAGAAATGAAAATTTTATTTTTAGGCTAATTGAAGCAGTCTTTAATTATTAATGATATAATCACATCAGAAAAATAAACCTGATAAAGTAGATCTTCTTTTCTTGATCCAATGCAACTTTTATAATACGGAAAATGGATGCAAGCAGAATATGTAGAAAATTAGCAATAATGTATCTGCATGGCTGTTACAAATGGCCTCTGTTTACATTATTTGAATATGGTAATGTTTCACAACATTAAAGCAAATGTGACAAGCAGTTTGCACAATGGCTTGTCACATTTGCTTAGAATAGACAAAAGTTTTCATTAAAATAGTTTACATGATGAGATGATACATTATAAATTAATGGCAATGATTGGTTATAGCAGAAATATTACTGTAAAATCCTGAAAATAACCCCCCCTATTTTCAAAACTTAACTGATAAATTTCAGGTGGGGGGCTTATAATCGAGATTTTTTATACAGTATATTCAGGATAAGAGAAATTTCACTTTTTACCAAAAAAGGGGAGGGGAGTTATAATCGATGAGGAGGTTACTTTCGGGATTTTGCGGTACATAATTTATCATAAAGTGGGCAATGTAAAGTTTTCTTACTTTCAAACATCTGTTGTCGTGTCCCATGAAAAGACAGAGGGATGTGATTGAATATGTTTCGTGACACGATGTTGTCCCAGGTACTTGCACTCCAGTATTACACATATTTCAAATTTCTTGTTTTCAATCTGTAAATCGTCTTGGCTCAAAAAAAGCCCTAAAATAAAAGACACGTAAATGCTAATGGTACAGCAAACAACATGGAATGGTAGATAACTGGAACTATACATCATTTCAATTTCTAATTCTCCTAGGCAGGTATGAAAAAGGTGGGTAAATACATTTTTGGTACTTATGTATAGATGTCATCACAGCAGAAATTTCTTTAAAGTGCCAATAAAGAGCCATCTTGTTGTTCGCATGTTCACCTAGTTATCTAAAAAAGAAAAGCACCAAATAAACAGCTAAATCTGTAGCTGTGGTGGTGTTAATATGTCGGTACCATATTTTTTAGCAAGATAATGAGGCTTGGTATTTCTAATCATTTCTCTATGAAAGTAAGAGGCGAAATTTTTTGCATTAAATTATTTAGATTTTGAAGAAAACTAGTATAAATGTATCAATGCATAGCCACAAAAGGCATGTGCCTACATTTTCTGAATATGCTAATGTTACAGCATTAGCAAATGTGATGTACATTTGTTTAAAATGATTTAAAAAAGAAAACATATAAAATATACGAAGGCTTTTATCAAGATAGTTTACATTGTGAGACAATAGGTTACAAGATAATGGCAATGGTTGGTTGTTGCAGAAACATCATACAATTTATCATAAAGTAGGCAATGTAAGGTTTTCTTACTTTCACATATCTGCTGTTATCATATCAGGGTTGGCTTTTTCCCGTCCAAAACTTGTTTTTCCCATCCCACCGGGAAAAACTGGTAAATACCGGGAAAAACTGGTAAATACCAGAAAAAACTGGTAAATACTAGGAAATGACATGTAAACAATATTCTGGATTTTTCTGTCTGATGTGTAAAATTAAAGTTAGAAATGTATAGTTATTATACAAATTTTGATTAGGTTTAAAATTATTCTGCAGCAAAAAGACATAACAAAATAGGAATTATTGCAAAAAGCATAAAATTTGCTCATAAAGTTGTTTTATAATGATTAATTTCCACAATTTTTGGAACACAATAAAATAAAATTATTAAACTTAAAAATATCAGGGTCATCAAGAAGCAATAAATAATTTGTGTTCAAATTTAAATAAAAATTTTGGTACTTTTTACGTTGACCTTTTAAACACAAATTTTTTTTACAATTTTGGTTTGGTGTAAGGTGTAATATTTACAAAATGTAAAGAGCTCATTCCACATTTCAGCAAAATGAAATTAAGCTTTGATAAAGCAATGACCCCTGTCCATTTTTTGGCACACCTGACGAATCCGAAATATAAAGGTGAAAAGTTATCACAAGATCTGGAGGAATCTGATCGTGCACTTTGGTTGAGGAATTTAAGTAAAACCGGAATAGATGCAGAATTTCTCCAATTAATGGAACATCTTCAGGGATGTCCTGCATCATCATCATCATCTCTTGAGCGTTTTTTTTTTTTTTTTTT
>JAXGGA010024445.1:0-12039 GCA_038373865.1 Uloborus plumipes
AAAAAGCTTTCAGTTGAGGATGCTTTATTGATGTATTTGACCAAACTGGAGTTGGACATTGATGAACTTCATAAATGAAACAAGCCCAGCATTTCCAGTAATTATTTCCTTTTTAAAATTTTATCACATATCTACTTTAGTGATAGTTGAGTCACATTCAGGGGAGGATGTAAGAGAGGGGCGATGGGTCAATCGCGCCTCCTTTTAAGAGAACTTAAATTTAGACAAGTTTTAATGAGGTTGAAGGAAGGAAGCTCTCCCCGAAAAATTTTCGGAATTGAAATCCGAAACCTATGTGATCAATGTTTGGGAACCAGTATACATCGTAAAAAAGTGACTTATAAAATCAATAGCCCCTGCCTTGAAAATTTTCTGGATCCCCCCTTGGTCACATCCAAGCGAGAAAGAATTAGTGAACCTAAGCAGGAACAAGTGCTGTCTCATTTAGAGTGTCAATTAGTAATGTGTGGTGTAATTGAAATTTTTTTTCTAAGCGCTTGCTATTCGATTTTTCTTCAAGTATAAATATTAAACTGTGTATTTTATTCCCTTTTTTGTAAAGGACTCCTATTGGTGAAAGATTGAAAAATACTAATATAACTGTGAAGCAATCGGAATCATCAGCTGGTAACAAAGTTGTCACATTCACTCTAAACAAGGTGAGATTTTTCTCTTCTGTCCTTATTATTATTAACTATTATTATTATATTTATTCTTATCACATTAGTCTATGATTCTTTGACATTTGTAGACTTGCGGTAAACCTAAAACCGCACAAGATTTTGTGAACAATTTAGGCATTTTTTCAAGCATAGAAGTATGCATGTTATTGTAACTGAGCTGAAAATAGATGTAAATATTTCTGAGTTGTGACTTTTTGAGCAATACAAACAATATTAAATTGGATATTTTTTTTAATGAAGAATTCTTATATTTTCTTTAATTGCAAATAGGGCTTTTTTTAAATTTTAAACTTTTGCTAATTGTGTTAATGGCAATTGAAAAACATAAGGATTATGCAATACACCGCCAACTTGTTCATTTCGATCCATGAGCTGCAGTTTCGGGCTTATTATGCCTGAAATATATGAAAAAAACTGGTAGCTACCGTTCCCATGTGTGGTCGCTCGTTGGTAATCTAATTTCACGTTAGCTACCAGTTCTTTTCGGCTCTCTTTGCTCTATCAGATTATTTTTGCCTCCAACTCGTTCACTTTCGTATTCCATGCTGATGAGGGCATAATAAGCCCGAAACTCCAGTCCATGGGTCGAAATGAACGAGTTGGCGGTGTATTGCATGTTTCTGCTTTAGCCCTTGCTTAGGGGCGGTTATTCACTGCTTTAAACATAAGTATTGTTTTTGAAAACTTTATCTTATGTCACTGTTCTAATTTCCTTAATTCAACATAATTTACGCTTTCTCTTGTGTAACATGTAACTTGTAGCACCTATATCTTGTGTCTATGAATAGTTTTATGTAAAATTTTACTAATAGTGTCATGTATTGGGAATACAATTTGTTCACCACACAATCTTTTAGTCCTCTACAAACATTGCATACAAATTTATAAAAAGTAATTACAAATGTTTTTGAGATAGAAGTGAAATATTGACACCCATTACCCTCCAAGAAAACAGGAAAACACTGAAATACAAAGCTTATAGGTCAAATTTGAAGAGATAGCAATCCCATTTTAAACGTGGCAAAAATAATGTTTACTCTAGGGCTTAGACGTGAAATAACAAATTAGTGATCTTACTTTGGCGATTAAATATAATTCTCAATTGGCAACTTTTCAAAGACCTAACCAGTTACAGATCATTATTATTTCTCAGATTTTTTAAAAGCAAGTTATTTTTATTTTGTCTCACTTGATTTAAAAATGATCATGCATGCTAAATTCTCACATAGTGCTTCATATTGCCAACAGTGTTGGTTGGGTAAAGTTATGGTCATTCTTTGGAGGGTACTGTTTTTTAGTGGCTGTTCATAGAATTTAATTTTGCTTTTAACATTGCTGTATGTGTTTTTTTATTTAAAAAAAATGGGCCACCCTTTTTTTAAAGAAGATTTTATGTGATTGTTAACATTTCTCTAGAATCTAAGCCTTTTTAATTTTTTTAAAACTACTAAAGCTTTTTTAAGCATAAAATTTGTCAAAGATTTTAATAAGTTGTCAAATTTATTTGATTTTTTCTGCCTTATTTGATGTTGTAGAATTCAAAATTAATGAGCATTGTCCATGTTTTTTTCATATTATTTAGAAATCTGACAAGCATAGCAAAAGAGTGGAAGAGAGGAAAGAACATTTGAAGGAAAGAGCAAAATATCGCAGGCCTGCAAAATATTTACGGAAATAACTTGTAGTACAATTTCAATGTAAATAAAATGTTATGTTTTTAATTATTTTTTCCTTCTTGTTTTGAATTAGTAAGAGCAAAATAATCAATTGTAAAACTTTAAAATTCACATATTTGAAATTTCATTAGCGTTGCTGTTTCCTGAAGCACAACTTTATTAGTTTCTTCATTACTCCTGCATGTATCAAAGAAAACAAATACATAACCTGTATTTGATTGTTTGGTATTGTTACTACATTGTCATTTGCAAATGGTTTACTCTGTTAGCTTTAATTTAAAAGGTGCAGAGGAGGGAAAAAAAACTTCTTTTGCTGTAATTCAAGTTAAAGTGGCACTATACTGTCTAGTGAAAGAAGCGCATGGTGGCCTGATCAGTAAGGCTTGGACATAACTAAATAGTCCCAGGTTCGATGCTAGCCTGTCGAAGATCCTCAGTGTTCACTAGTGATGATAAGTGACACTTTAAAGATGTTCGTGGTCACAAAGTCCTTCAAGTTCCATTTCCAATTCAATACTGCTGGGGGTAAGAATTGAATAAATACCTTTGTGCTGAAAAGTTTAACAGGAACAATCAATGTTATGACGCACAAAATTTGCAAGCATCTGCAGACACGTGTTTCGGGGGTACAAGGAACCCCTTTTTTCAATGCAATGAAGTGTGAGCTTTAGGATGAAAAGTCAACCAAGAAAAGTCATTTCTGTGCTGGCTTTTTATCCTAAAGCTCACATTTCATTGTATTGAAAAAGAGGTTCCTTGTAGCCTCAAAACACGTGTCTGCAGATTCTTGCTAATTTCGTGCGTTATAATATTGATTATTCCTATTAAACTGCAGGGGATGCTGGACCAGAAGTTGCATGGCTTTTGGTGCGGATCAAAAAGCAGCTCTCTCCATGGCCCCTTCCAATTGGTTAAATTACGTGTGGACCCTGGAGTTTGAAGTGTAGTGTTTGGTGAAATGAATAATTATTATGCATAAACTCTATGGTCCATTAGAGTCATCTTGTATAAGTTAGGTGTTAAAAGTTTTTGGCTAGTGCTTTTGAGGATATTCAAAAATGTTTAGTTGAAACATCTGTTTAATGAAATGTTTGATTAACATGTCCTTTTAATACTTTGTCAGTTCATCACGCTTCATCAACTAAGATGTTTAACCTTTTTTAGGAACCGGGCAGTATACATGTACAATAAGTCTTTTTTCTTTAGAGGACGGGGTTGAAATTTTCACTCAAACCCTTTGGAGCCAGGGATTTTTTCAAGGTTTCATACGTCTGGTACTACAGTTTATACCTTCTGTTTTCAATGGAAAAGAAATCTGTGGTTCAACTGTTGTACTACCTGGGTTGAAAGAAAAATTTCTATATGAACAGCCCGGATCCAAAAGGTTAACACACATCTCTTAAAAAGCAAATATTAAGAAAGTGATTCTTTGAAAGGTCAAAACACATATCTGTATTTTTTTTTTCGAAAATGTTTGTTTTGCTTTTAACGTTTTATTATGAGCCAATATTTAGAAAAGTGCCAATTTGAAGTTGGAGTTTTCTGATTAAAAAATTTTTTTGCAGAAAAAAATTAATATTGGATTCTAAGTCTAAATTGGGTCTAAATGCAAGAAAATAAAAGGAGGAGGTCAAGGAAGTTATTTACCCCCTCCTTAGATTACTCACTTTTAAGCCGTTACAGATCTGATGAGTGTTACATATCTGATGTTAATATGAGCTACATATTTGAGTTTATACTTTCAGTCTTCGTTAACATCTCTAAAAATGATATCAATTCCTTGCATTTTTAACATAGAATTAAGATAATTATATTAAAATATATATATTAGCTAAAAAATTAAATTTCATTATAAAAAAGCATTTCTTGGAAATAAAAATGAGCGATAAAGTTTTTAGACAAAATAAATAATAAGATTAGGAAATCCAAGCTCATAAAACATTTGTTTTGTTTTGAAACAACACACAACTTCAACTTTTTCAATACACAACTTTGCTGCTTGCTTTTCTTTAATTAGTTGCAGGAAGTTTAATTTCTTGATCAGAAATTCAAATTTAGCATGCTAGTTATTATCTAGTTATTTAGCGAAGTTATGAAAAATTGAAGCACCAAAAAATAAATAAATAAATAAAATAATAATAATTAATTAACTTAATTTCTGCAGTGTCAATTTTTCTTATTTTACTAACTTCTATTGTCAATTCATACAAACCACAAATGAAGCAATTGTACTAAAACTATTTGCTTTTCATCTTTTAAGAACAAAAATATTCAATATATATGGCTAAAACCTACGATTTTTGCTTTTTAATAATTCTGAAAGGTTGGAGTTAGTTCGGTAACATATTCGCTATTTTTCAATGTTACCGCTCTGACTGTTACCGATCTGACAAACTGACAAAGTTTTTTTTTAATTTCTGAGTCGATCGCGCTAAACCAAAATCAAACACGTGGTTTTTTCACTTGTAATAAAGGACTATACTTATATATAAAAGAATTTTTTAAATAATAAAAACTGCGCATTTTAGCGCGTGTTATCGATCTGATGACTTAAATGACACACATTTTATAAAATTACTTTAAAAAATCTTACCTACAATTTTAGATGCAGAAATGCAAATTTTTAACTACGATGCGATAAAACATCCCACCAGGTACTCCGTATCACGTGGTATAGGTGCAGGAAATGAGTTTGGGAGCCTAAACATAGATCGGAAGTTATTGTTACCGCTCTGACGGCGGAACTAGGGACACGCTTATTTCGCATCGGCTAGGAAATCAGGAATCGATTAAAACAAAAATGAAGTAAAATATTAACAAAGGGGTAAAAATAGAATCGTTTTTTGTGCAAATGCGTTTTTTTGGGAAGTTAGAAAGTGCGCATGACCTGTTTGCATGCTAAGCTTTGCTACCGGGGACACGTTATCGATCTGATTTTTGATGTATAAAAACAATATTTTCTGAAGAAAAAAAACATTTTTTTTCTGATGTTATTAGATGAAATGAAAGCAAAACTTATCTTCTTTCTGGGGAAAATTATTCTTTTAACTAGTTGTTGAAATACTAGTGAAAATTCACTTGGGACTCAAATTGGCACTTTTCTTAATATTAGCTCTTATGACATATTTCTAAATTTCAAAGCAATCCTTTCATAACTATACTTAACTATATTTTTAAGATTACATTAATTAGATCCCCATTACTGTCCAACCACGAATAAGATGAAAAGGCATTCGGTTTACAGCCGAAAATGGACGTATCTATTAAATTTTAGGGATGTCAGCTTTTGCAGATGTGGGTTAGCATATAAATTAATCAGAGACGAATTGAAATGAACAAAGACGAGCATCAAATTTTTAACCCCCCCTCACAGGGGTGCTCATCTCCCCCTAGCTCAATGCTACAAATTCCCCCCCAAATCTTTTCACAATCCTCTTATACTTTTTTATTTTTATTTTTACCCCTCTTTTTTATTTTATTTATTTTTTCAATTGTAACTTATTTTATTTTTTACATAGTATTAATTTTTTATAAGTACTAATTATACGCATAATAGAATCGCCTTTTCTCCCTTCCAGTCATTCCAAGCACACAAACACAAAAAAAAAAAAAAAAATAATAATAAATAAATAATAATAAAGAAATAAAATAAATGATTTAAATTAAAAAAATAAATTAATGAATAAGTTACAGAAATAAATTAGTTTAAAAAATCCTCCCCTTCAATTTTGATATCGCCATAATCCCCCCTGTGGGCACCCCTGCCCCCTCATACAGATAGAGTCTTCTTACCTGGAAATTTGCCAATTCCACAGAATCCATGGTCAAACAGTAGATTAGTTTAGCTGTGCAATAAGATGGAATTTGGAGGTAAACTCCCCACACTGCCATCATAAGAAAGAAAGCCCCATCTCCAAGAGGAAAAAATGTTGAAAAAACTATAAGGCATAATTTTTTAATCTTCAAAAATTCTATTATAATAAGAAAAATGTTTTAGCACATAAGTAGAAACCTGCAGGAACAAAATTTTAAATTTCTTCGAAAGCTATATCTTTGAAGAAGCAGCAAAAATCTGAAAATGAATTGCACTAAAATTTGGATTTAAGCCTTTTTAAATTACGACAGCAGCACAGGGCCTTGGTTTTAACACCATTGCTAGTCACCATGTGGTAGTTTATATACAAGTAATAACTGTTACGAGCCCGTTCACCAAAAGTAAATTATGGCTTCGCTAGTGGTTTTCTTTGATATAACAAAGTTATTTTTATGGGGAAGAAACACAGTTGTACATACAGATGTATCTGAGATGTATCACATTATTTTTGAATTATAATTTAATAGGACATCACCAAGTTGTAGGTAAGTTTAATATATGTAAAAAAAAAAAAAGAGTTTGGACGATATTTTTTGAACAGTCAAAAAAAAAAAAAAATCTAACTTTGATCCTACTAGAAAGTTTAAAGCACATGCAAATCCTGTTCCAAAAGATGGATTTGCTTTGAAAAAACTTTACTGGAAAAAACTTTTCATGTAGATTGTGCAAACAAAGATATTTTATATTTGATTGATTTGGCAATAGTTTTTGAAGGGATGTGTAAGCTTGTTATTAGCTTACAAGAAAATTTTACCCTTACTTGAACAACAGTATAATATTGTGCATTTTTCAGGAAAATAAATTGAAAATTTGAAAATTCATAAAATTGACAATGAATGACAAAATACTTCCTAAGGTTCATCCGAGGTGCAAGGAGGAAGCTCTTGAATTTTAATTCGTTTCTTTTTCAAGTTGTGATTAATTGTCTGAACTCCGAACAACTGGTTTCGTACAAGTTTACAATTCCGATTTTCGTTACACTTTTATTTCTACTGTTTACTCTTCTAAATATCCAACGTCCCCCTATCGCTCCTCAAGAATTTACCGCCCCTTTGAGGAGCCAAATCGCCCCTGGTTGGGAATCACTGTTCTAGACCCTTCTTGGTACTCGGCAGAATAGGGTTTTACTGAAATTTTCAAGAAGAGTTGTCCTCTAAGGTTTAACATGGTGCTTTATGAGGAATTCGGCAGTAATGCCAAGCTAATACTGGCATTCTCATTTTTGGCACCCAATTTTACGATGTACTATAAAACGGTTTAGTAAAATGTTCTCAAATGCGTTTTCAAAAGTGCTAGAAAAGTTTTGAAAGCTGTGCTTCAAAATATTCTAAACAATTAGACAATGTGAGTGTTCAAAAAGTGTTAGGACATTTTCAGTATAAATTCTATTCAAGCACAGAGCTAAAGAGCAAAATGTTACTGGAGACCATAATTTGGAAAACGATTTATCAAACGTACAAAATGAACGTTTTGCTCTTCAAGAAACCCCTTTGCATCTACAGCTTTAAAATTTGGTACAAGTTGTTTTGGACCGCTGGGGAGGGGTCTAAAAGAATTTGTACCAAACTTGTACTTCGAAGTGTTTTTCAAAAAACTTTTTTTTTTTTACATATTTTAGTCACGTTCTTTTCTTGGGGTGGAAGAGGAATTTTCATATTGTGCTAATTATAATGAGCTCTTTATTTAAATTCCATTTTCTACGCATGAGGGGAGCAGGATTTTTATTCTTTTTGTAATCTGATTTTTTGTAGATCATTTAAATCTTCGCGATCTAAGTTGTGAAGCAATATTCGGTGCTTTGTGGGAGCCAGCGAGCAAATTGTGGAACCCCTTAGTGGTGATAAAAAAATCACCCTTCTTGTATTGCGTTTATCACTATGAAATATAAAACATTTCTCCTGATTGAAGCTCATTAGTTTTATAAATGAGTTAACTTTTCACAAACTTCGTTTGAAATTAACACTTTTTTTTTCTTTTTCAATTTAATCTGGTGTGGAAAAAATCATAAAATTAATTTTTGTTTTTTCCTTATTTCTAGAACCTCTGGTGACTATATAGTCAAATGCATTGCTAGAGCAAGTGAGTTCATGAATACCTGCAATGTCAATTGGGTATTTAACAAGTAGCTCATTAGTGGACATGACTAAATTCAGTGACTTAGTTTTCAGTAATAGGATCGTTGCGACGTAGAGTGTCGATTTATACATATTACTCCACATCAAATCTTTGTGCCAATTATCATTATGTATTTTAGATAGTTAATTTTTGCTATGCTAAGATTTTTTTCCGATTTTCTTGGGTTAACCGGAATTTTGGTTTTTCTAAACCAGGATAATCAAGAGTCAATGTATAGCGAGTTAGAAAACTGTGCCCTGAAATTTTACGGCATTGAAGCTTCAAGAATGCAATTTTAAGCTCTTTTTTTTAAAACTAAAAGTTCAAAATTTTACTTCTATAAGAGGTGCCCATTACCCCCAAGAGCAAAAACTTATCATCCAAGAATTCTACTAAGATCCCTCTAAAAACGAGAGCCACATGTGAAAGAAAAAGAAAACAAAAACTTTTAAAAACGCCCCTTAAAAATAATTCAATAGCGCCGCTTACGCCATGATTCTTTATAGGAACAACTGCTTTGAAGCTTTGTCTGACAACATTTAGGATAATAAAAGGATTTAGGGACTCTTCCGGAAATTTTTGGGCACAGAGACTGTTATTCGGGAGATCTCTCTTTTCTAAAAACGCATTTTAGAGCTAAAGACTATAGAAAAGTAAAGGGGATATCAACTACCATTGACTGTTTGAATTTTAAATCTCTAAAATGCTATTTGAGGCAATGTTTGACTAAGGTATTGAAGAAGAAGCGGGAAAAGAACTCTCTTCCGAAAATTTTCGGATATTGAAGTCTTGGAACTGCAATTAAATTGCACGTTGTAAAAGCGAAATTTTAAGATCTCTTTGGACTCTTTAAGGAGGGTCATGAGATTTCTTTGAATTCATGCTTGGCGGATATACGGGCCTCGACATCCTACCCTAAACACGCCACTGAGAGGCACTCTATACTTTAATTTTACCACTGGTAAAGAGATTGAAAATTACGTGCCCCTTCTAGCTCGGCCGGCTTGGACTTCCTGTCTCTTTTCGATTTTTTTCTGTTTCGTTTTGTTCAGCTGAAAGTTTGGAAATTATTTGTGAAAAAACTAAAACCGAAAATGATTGCACTTTATTTTAAATTTCTTGCTGGGAGGAATACTTACACTTTATTTTAAATTTCTTGCCGGGGAGGAATGCTTATACTTTATTTTAAGTTTATTGAGTGTAGCATTATTTTAAAGATTCTTATTTCCTGACTGACTAGAAAAAAAGGGGGAATGAGAAGAAAGAGAGAAACGTAATTTGCTGACTAATAATCTACATGTGTTGAATATTTTTCATTTAAAGATTTCTATTCAAAATGATTAGAATTTTTTCTATGAGTTTTCTAATTGAAATACCTTCATTTTCCCAAGATACATTCGTTTTTCTCTTGAGTAAAGTGCAAGGGCTCCCTGTCCCTCTTGGGTTGCACCACTGCCTGGTGCCATCTAACGAATTATTATTAGCAATAATTATTTATTTATTTATGTATTTCAAGCGAAAAGTATGTAAATAGTTTAAGAGTAAACTTAAACTGAATAATAATAACTACCTTTATTAAAAAAAAAAAAAAAATCGGAATTTTTTTTCGGGGGGGGGGGGGTATAGGAGGGAAAGACCCTCTGGGGCCCTTCCTTACATACACCTTTGAAAACAATGTTAATAGAGAGTGCTTTTTTCGTAAGGATTATTTTTTTGAGCAAACACGAACCGAATACCTACTTTTCAAAAAATCTTTCTCGATTTCGAGGGGGGGGGCGGGCCCCCTTGCCCCCCCTCCTTAATTACGCTCTTGCTTTCATTTATATTGTTCATACAACCACTCTTGGTAATTATCAGTTACTTCGAAATTCAAAATTTGCTGAAGGATCACGATAGTTAATGATATTAAGTCGAGAGTCGAAAGCATTGATTTGTGAAACTGATGTTCCAGACTGATTCTGAAAATTCTACCTTTTGGGGTTCAAAGGATGTAATTACCTAAAAACCTTTCAGAAGAAAGGGCGCTGTTAGCTGAAACGCTTCTGGTGGAAAGAGCACTAACGAAATAACTGAAGGACAATAGCTAAATTAATTCAAATAGAAAATATACTAACTAAAAACTTCTGGTAGAAAAGACACTGAAATAAATGAACACCATACAAACAGTGCTCAAAAATTGAGGATAATTCTGGTTCTACGGTTGAAATTATAAAATTAAATGAATAATTTTTAGTAGAAAGAACGCTTTTAAATAAACTACTTCTGATAGAAAGAGCAATAACTAAAAAAACTTTTAGTTGGAAGTATAACACTGACAAAATTCCTGGTAGAAAGGATAGAGGACACTATTAACTAAGTAACTTCTGAAGGGAAACTAAACCTCTTTCAGAAAAAGGACACTAACTAAATAACTTTTAAAGACAGAGAACACTACGAACTAAAGTCCTCTGAAAGTATGCTATATTAACAAAATACATTCTTAGAAAAACGATACTAAACAACTTCAGACAGAAAGAACGAAACCAACTGAATAGTTTCTAGAAGAAAGAACACTGTTAAAAAAATAACTTCTAGCAAAAAATTATATGAACTAAATAACTTCTGATAGGAAGGATAATATTGACTAATTAATTTCTAGTAGAAACACACTTAACTTATTACCGTTATCTTTCTTAATTACAACATCAAGAAAGCACACGCATTTTCTATGTTGTTCACAAAACGCAACTATTCATCAATATCTGTATCTTCGCATTTTATTCCTAAACCTCTCCCGGAGCAAAACCGGGAGAGGTTTAGGGAGTATCCACAGGCAAATCCACGAGCAGTAAATAAATCTGAACACACCTTCGGCAAACGGACGAGCACGCAAATCTCTTTTGATGGAAAGTGCACGGAATAAACGAATACCTCCCAAACAGCTCTCCAAAATTCGGAAAATTTTGGCTCAACGGTTGAAAGGACAAAGTTAACTGAGCAACATTTTGTACTAAGAACACTGTTAACTAAATTGCTTCTAGTAGAAAGGGCACAAACCCCAAAAAAATCTAGTAGAAAGGATACTTCCAGTAGGAAGGATACTAACTAAATAGCCTTTAGTAGAAAGGACACGCGACACTGTTAACTAAATTACTTCTGAAAGGGCACTATTTTAACTAAACAACTTCAACTTCCCCTAGTGAGGATACAAACTAAACAGCTTTTAGTAGAATGGGAAGAGGACACTATTAACTAAATAATTTTTGAAAGGACACTAAAGTAACTGAATAACTTCTTGTAGAAAAGACATTAACTAAAGATACAAAGAACGAAACTAAGTAATTTCTGATATGCAAGGGCACTTTTCACAAAATGGCTTTGAGCAAAAAGGACAGAAACTAAATAATTTCCGATGGAAAAGGGGTACTTTTCACAAAATCGCGTCAAGTAAAAAAGGACAGTAGCTTTATAATTTTTAGTGGAAAGGACAATATTGACTAAATAATTTCTAATAGAAATATTTTAACTCATTACAAAAATCTTATATAGTGAAAACATACAAGAAAGCAGAAGCACACGCATTTTCTATGTTGTTCACAAAAACGCAACTATTCATCAACACCTGCATCCCGAGATTTCATTCCTAAACCTCTCCCGGTGCAGAAAAAGAGTATCCACAGGCAAATCCACCAGCAGTAAATAAATCTGAACA
>JAXGGA010024446.1:0-12035 GCA_038373865.1 Uloborus plumipes
CAAAAAATTAACGGGTTTTCCCCAAAATAATTTTTTTAAAACTAAGTTTTTAGAAATAAAATTATAGCTTATCCTGCTCCCTGTTACTGTAGCTATCTACGGTGAAAAAATGGTTAAAATCGGTTCAGTAGTTTGGAAGATTACCCCGGACATACGTTTTCAAAAGTAGTCTTTTATGTATACCAGCGGGTGACCGAGCTCCGCTCGAGGAAAACAGGTGTCGAAGCTAACTCGAAGATTTAAATTTTCAATTGTGATTTATCAAAACATCACATGCCATAAGAAAATTTGTGAAACCATTGGTGAAAAGATAACCGGTTAAAGTGCACCATTGTAAACTATTCTAAACAAAGTTTCGGAAAGGGAATTATTCTATACAAAGATTAAGTTTGAAAAGTCATAGAAAATAAAATGTAAGTGATAATAAAAAAAAAACTATACAATTAAAGAAATGGTACAAAGTGAGCAGTGTAAAGATTGAAGTGTGTTGAAGTTCAATATTTTTGACAAATTTATTTAGAAAAACCAAACCCCGTGATTCCTCGTGACCAAAAACCCCAGACCCCCAAGTTTACCGGAGTTAATTAATTCTGGGGCGATTTTTGACTTGGCAACCATTCCTCGTATTACCCCTAACGTGTACCAGGGGACCGAGCCCGCTCGGTTAAAAAAAAAGAGGTTTGTAAACTCGTGTTTTTTTCTAAAGTGCGAAGTACTTATTTAGATGAACTTGAAAAGCATTTTTGACCCTTTGGTTGCAATTACGCATTCAAAACAGCCGTAATTTATTTTAAAAAACACAACCCTATTTAATCCATGCTCACCGTAAAATCACACCTAATTTCATTTCATTTGGCGCCGAAGGCGCGGGAGGATTTGATGCGAATGGATGCAGAGTCTCTGTTCTCCAGTACGCATTTGGTTCCAGTTGGTTTTGACTTTCACTTCACTTCACACTCCAGGTCCCCCCCCCCCCCGTTCATACCACAACTCGCTTTTTAACCGGGATGGGGCCCTGAAGAGCGCTCTGTTCATTTTTAACCAGGCCCAAGGGCCGAGTAAACCCTTGGCCCAGCACACCCCAGAGGTTTCGTTTCACTTGGAGGATTTTGTGACCACGAACATTTTTAACGTCCCCCAGCAACCATTAATGAAGACGGTGGATCTTTGATCGGCGGCTATATGATCGACCCGAGACCCTCCGGTTACGAGTCCGACGACTTACCGATTGGACTACCGCGGCCTCAGGCGTTACCATCGAAGGCCCTATATAGACGAGCCGACGCATCAAAATCACCACTTTGGATCCAGCGCGTGTGTGAGGATTGTCTTTTCTGGCCAGTTATCGCTTTTTGGTAACTTTTTACGTAAATTTAACAAAGCTTGGCAATGTCCCGAAACTTTACTCTGGTAACCCTATTTCCTCAACAATAAAAAATGAAAGTGAAAGTTTATGAGTTGGATCCAAAGTGGTGAAACTTAAGCTTGATGCGTCGGCCTGTCTATATAGCGGCTCTACCGCTGCCCATACCCAATTCTAACTTTATTTTGATCGATCTCTTTTAAATTTCAAAAGCAATAACAATTCTAACATGTTGCCAAAAATTATTTGCCAAATACCATAAAAACATAAATTTACGCTGATGGGATTAAATATGAAATCCATTGTTAGCACGCGGTTGCTATGAAACGGTAACAATAAGAGAAATCATAAAGAAAATGGCGTAGTAAGAAATCTTCTCAAACATTTAATGAATCCTATCTGTAACTCCGAACTTTTCGACCGTAGCACTTCAAAACCGGTGCCAATCGATTCCCCGTGGCCAAAAACCCCAGACCCCCAAGTTTACCGGAGTTTATTAATTCCGGGGCGATTTTCGACATTACAAACATCTCTCGTATTATAGTATAGGATAGATAACAATATTAATAATAATAAATAATAATATGCAATAAATAATCATTATAAATAATAATAATAGATAATAATAATAGATAATAAAAATAAATAATAATAACAATAAATAATAATGATAATAATTATCATCATCGCCATCGTCATCGTCGTTAGCTTTACTATCATCAACATCATCATCATAAATACCATTGTTAGCACTATTGGTTGTACTTTTGAAAACAGATCAAAATTACTTAGAAAAATTTAATATTCACGATACACTTTTTCAGTTAAATGTAGTAGAATTATCTGGTTTGTGGGCTATCCCTGGTCTTTCCTATACTCTCTATCGTTTTTGTTTGTAATAATAGTATTAATAACAATATCAATAAATAATAATAATATTGATAATATTATTATTGCTATTATTATTATTATTATTATTATTATTATTATTATTATTATTATTATTGTTGTTGTTGTTGTCATAATGATCTTCATCATCGTCATCGTCGTTAGCTTTACTGTTGTCATATCATCTATTGTTAGCCCGACTGGTTGTATTTTTTAGAATAGCTTAAAATTTTCGTAAATTGAAAAAGTTTTAGACATTATTTTTGTTCATTTTATTACTTTTATAATAAGTAAGAATTTTCTCCTTTCCCTTTCTCTTTCACTGAAAGGAATCTCATAAATAGGCAGCAATGAAAAAGATTGCTGAATTACTTATTTTTCGTTCGTCTCTAACTTTTTACCTTTTCTAAAGAATGATTTATGTTTTCCTTCATTCATGCAAATTTCTTCTGAAAGTTCTACACGTTGTGATTCCGTAACATAAAAAATACTATTAAATCATATTTCCTCCCTTCATAGTTGGTCAATTCCCTCGTTAAAAGTAAACGTTGTTAAGAAATTCTTGCTCACTCATAAAGTGAATTGCTTCGCTTCTTCACAGACGTAATGTAGTGTTTAGAATGAAAGTGGCGTAGTTCATCCATATAGCTTCGAGTAAGTGAAGGTTTTGAAAAAATATCTGCAAGAAACATCATAATTGAGTATCTCTTAGCTTTAGGAGCAGGATTTTTGTTTAAATATATGTAATGGGAATTTGGGGCAAAGTGAAGTAGTTAAGATAGCTTAATATTTTTAAAATGAAAGATTGAAAATTGGCTTGAAAATTACAGTACATAAGGAAAGAACAATATATTTTATAACAAAACTTCCACTAAAGTATTTTCTTTCTTTTTTTTAATTTTTGGCTGTAAATTGGTACGTTTGAAAAAAGGGAGAATTTTCACTTGTATATATATTTTTAAAGGGCAAAATTAAGAATAAAACATTTTTCAAATGAAATACAATAAACCTTAATTTATTATGCTATTTTACTTTTCTGGGGTTATCAAATAATAGGAAAAAATGAAAGTACACAACAACATTTTTCTTTTTTAATTCGTCGACTACATCTTTTCAGACTTTCTAGAACAATAGGGATGCACCGATTAATCGGCAGTGCCGCTTAATCTGCCATAATCGGCAACTTTGCCGATTATTAATAATCGACAAAATCATGTCGATTAATCGGCGATTTTTTTTTTTTTTTTTAATTTTTTTTAAGTATACCTGCACCGAGAAACTATGATAGATGTTTTTATTAGCAGTAAATAAATGCAATTTTCTGGATCCTTACTATATAACATGCAGTATGAAAGTGTACAGCATAAATAAAAAATAGCACATACTGTGCGTAAAACTGATTTAAATATGAGCCAATATTTTGAAAAGTGCCAATTTGAAGTTGAAGTTTTCAGACTAAAGGTTTTTTGTAGGAAAAAATTAATATTGGATTCTAAGTCTAAATTGGGTCTAAATGCAAGAAAATAAAAGGGGGGAGGTCAAGGAAGTTATTTACCCCCTGATAGATTACTCACTTTTAAGCTATTACAGACCTGATAAGTGTTACAGATCTGATGTTAATATGAGCTAAATATCTGAGTTTATGCTTTCAGTCTTCATTAATATCTCTAAAAATGATATCATTTCCTTGCATTTTAACATAGAATTAAGATAATTATATTAATATATATATATTAGCTAAAAAATCAAATTTTATTATAAAAAAAGAATTTCTTGAAAATAAAAATGAGCGATGAGGTTTTTACATAAAATAAATTATAAGATTACCAAATCCAAGCTAATAAAACATTTGTTTTGTTTTGAAACAACACACAACTTCAACTTTTGCAACACACAACTCTACTGCTTGCTTTTCTTTAAGTAGTTGCATTAAATTTAATTTCTTGATTAGAAATTCAAATTTAGCATGCTAGTTATTATCTAATTATTTAGCGAAGTTTTGAGAAATTGAAGCACCAAAAAAAAAAAAAAAATAAAATAAAATAAAAAAATAACAATAATTAATTAACTTAATTTCTGCAGTGTCAATTTTTCTTATTTTACTAACTTCTATTGTCAGGTCACACAAAACACAAATGAAGCAATTTTACTAAAACTCATTGCTTTTCATTTTTAAGAACAAAAATATTCAATATATGGCTAAAACCAGTGGTTGGAAAAACTACATATTTTTCGTAGCGAACTACAACTACAACTACTTTCTTATAAATGTAGTTAACTACAACTACAACTACTTATTTTTAAATGTAGCGAGCTACACTACATTTGAAATGTAGTTGCTACTTCGCTACTTTTTAAAAAATAACTAAATAAAAGGAATTCACCGTTTGAGAATCGACCGAAAAAATTCGAAAAGTGGTTTACATTAATAAATTTCCTCATTTGAATATGGAATAGAAATAGGAATTGTCTTTGAATTTATTTGTTACTTTTCCTTTTTGTTTCTTCTTTTTTTGCTAAAATTTGTACTTTTGAGATTTTTTTTTTTCAATTTTTACGAATATTCGCCACAAGAACCACCTTGTTGTTTCCTTTGTTCTCTTTTTTTTTTAAATTTTTTTTTTCATTTATTTATTTGTTTTTTTAATTTAAAAGTAGTTTCCAGAAATCGCTACAAACTACTATTTTTTTGCATCGCGCTACTCACTACTCTACTTTTTTCAAAAAGTAGTGCGCTACACTACAAACTACTAAAAAATGTAGCTACTACAGTAGTTTCGCTACTTGTAGCGCGCTACTTCCGACCACTGGCTAAAACCTATAATTTTTGCTTTTTAATAATTCTGAAACGTGTGAGTTAGTTCGGTAACATATTCGCTGTTTTTCAATGTTACCGATCTGACAAACCGACAAAGTTTTTTTTTAATTTCCGATTCAATCGCGCTAAACCAAAATCAAACACGCGGTTTTTCACTTGCAATATAGGACTATACTTATATATAAAATAACTTTTAAAATAATAAAAATTGCGCATTTTAGCTCGTGTTACCGATCTGATGACTTAAATGACACACATTTTATAAATCACTTTAAAAAATCTTACCTGCAATTTTCGATGCAGAAATGCAAATTTTTAATTACGATGCGATGAAACATCACACCAGGTACTCAGTATCACGTGGTATCGGAGCAGGAAATGATTTTGGGGTGCCTAAATATAGATCGGAAGTTACTGTTACCGCTCTGACGCGGAGCTGCGGGACACGCCTATTTCGCATTCCCTAGAAAATCGGAAATCGGTTAAAACAAAAATGAAGTCAAATAAACACAAAGGGGTAAAAATAGAATCGTTTTTTGTGCAAGTCCGTTTTTTGGGAAGTTAGAAAGTGCGCTTAAGCTGTTTGCATGCTAAGCTTTGCTACTGGGGACACGTTACCGATCTGATTTTTGATGTATAAAACAAATATTTTCTGAAGAAAAAAAAAATTTTTTTCTGATATTAATAGATGAAATGAAAGCAAAACCTTGTCTTCTTTCTGGGGAAAATTATTTTTTTAGCTAGTTATTGAAATACTAGTGAAAATTCACTTGAGACTCAAATTGGCACTTTTCTAAATATTAGCTCATATCAAAAGATAACCTTCAGTTAAATTCCTGAACTTAAATTGGAATGCGAAAACATGAATATTTCATTTTATTTATTTCAGTCAAGTTTTGCTGATCAACCGGAGAAAAAGATGTTTTAAATAAAATTACTTCAAGGCTGCTTGAACAAGAAACTACGATAGATAAATTTATAAACAAGAAATCAATATTTTTTTGCTAAAACAAGTATAATTTTTAAGCCGAAAGTGTAGAGAATAAAAAGAAAACAAATAATTCAAAGAATGAAGTATAATAATAATAATTATTATTAATCTCATCTCAGTTGATATAACTGATTTAATAATTTAATATTCCAAATTTTGAATACTCATACACATATAAACAACGTTGAACATTTTTCATGTGTCGATACTTTTCTCTTTAGCATAATGTGTGCTTTTAGATAACCTCTAATTATCAAAGAATAAAAGTCTTGAATTGAATGCCGACTTGTAATTTAAAAATAAATTTAATTAAAGAGACCTTTAAATTAAAGTGCTTACCACAGTCTCTCCCTGAGTCTTTAATATTTTTCATGTCTGGTGTGTTAATCTGATTTTATTCACAAAAATATGAAAATTGTTTCAAAGAAATTTGATAAAATTTTGAAATTATTTTGAGAAAATTGGAAAAATGGAGAAAAACACAAATCTTCTCCCAGAAATAAATAAGTAGTTATTTCTGAATTCGCGATTATAAAAGAAAGGAGGAAAAAAAACAGTAATTGTGAAATTGGTAATATTAAAAGTAAAAATCATGATAATTAATCGGCCAATTTGCTAATCGGTTTATCACTGTAGAACAATTAACAACTTCTTCTTTTTAGTAAACTACAGTGAAGAGGTATAATTTACCATAAAATAAGATCAGGTAATTTTGACAAACCTCTTCTAAAATAATTGTTGTTACACTTTTTCCTGTTGATTAAAACTACTTGTTAATAACGCTTTAACATCGGCTAGGCATTTTGACGATGAAAAAATCACGATCTAGCGAAATTTTGCCATCCTACGTAGGGGGGGGGGGGGCTTACTGATCTGCTTAACCTGATTTGGTGAACCCATCTTGCCTGTAATTTCAAGATATGAGTTGTTATTTGCTGAACATTCGAGGAAAAAAAGATCTTGCAACATCCTGCCAAACATTTTGCTAAGCGTTTTCACTGTAAAAAATAGATGTTTTTACAGTAAAATACAGCTAATTTTATAGTAACAAACTATAAAAATTGCTAATTTTATAGTAATAAATTGTAAAATTGCTGATTTTAGACTAATAAACTAAAACTGCTGCTTTACAGTAATAAACTGGAAAATTGCTAATTTTAGTTTGTTACTGTGCATTTTACCGTTTTAAACTGGAACTTCTGCTGCCAATATTATACTGTTGTTTTTGCAGCATAATGCAGCTAATTTAATGGTAATAAACTAAAATTGCTGCTTTACACTAATAAGCTGTAAAATTGTTAAATTTTCATCCGACAGTGCATTTTAGAGTTTTAAACTGGAATCTCTGCTGTCAGTATCATACTGTAAAAACAACACTTTATGTTTTGCAGTGATGTAATTTGAGCATTTAAAAATGAATATAAAAATGAAGGATCAAATTTAAAAACTGAATATTTCATAAGTTTCTGCCGAAGCTAATTTTCCTGCTGCTCAACATTTTTTGGAAGTTAAATGATAATTCCTACACACCTCATACTTCTATTACACAATTACTAGAAGAAATACGTTATATCGCAAAATGAAACATGCCTACAGACCACGCGGTAAGATTTTTTTTTAATCAGAAAGGAGAAGATGAGTTAGTTCGAATCAAATTAATGTTTGTGTGTTTGGCTGCTTTAAATAGCTATTTCAAATGGATTCTAATTTCCGTCAAGTTTAATCATCATGTATTTTTAAACAAACTTTATTAAAAAAAATGAAGAAAAAAAGAATAAAAATGACAGAAGAGGGTAAAAAATCGACTGCCGGATTGATCATAAAAAAGTTACGTCACCCTTTTGTTTATTTCCATCTTTCATCCCACTTTAAAATGCTCATGATAGGCTTGATAAATATAATTTGGCGGTGATTCAACTTCATTTGGCGTCTTTTCATGCATCACAAAGAAATCGTCTGCTGGCAGTGAAATCTTCTACATCTCTTCTCTCTTTCTGAAAATAAAATGCTTCCACCGCTCCGTCTCGCGTTTTGTGTCACAGTTTTTGTTCTTTCGGTCTGTCTCGAATCGAGCAGTTGTTTTAATTTGACTGTGCTGCATACGAATGACGTGCATTCCCATTTTATTGAGTTTAATGCTTTCGGGGGCAGATGCACGGAATCCCTTGCGAAGGAGAAGAAATGTTACGGGGGTTTCGCGAGACAAGTGACCAAGGTAAGTTCGTTTCTTAAAAAAAAAATTACTGCCGAAATGCATGCCCATTAGGCAGGGTTTGAATAAACCCGGTTTTTTTTTTTGAAAAAGCTCAGCCCACCTGGGTTTTTGATCAAAAACTCGGGTTTTTTCAAGAATCATTTTTACTATTATTCTTTATTCAAACATTGTGCAGCTACCTTTACTGTTGCTTTTCACAGAACCAGAAGAGCCCTGAAGAGAGGTGAACTCCTAAAAAAATTCTTATTCCGCAAATTTGGAAGCAGCATTGTATTTTAAATTGATATTGAATTGAATTTATAAAATGGAATAATTATATTTTGATTTTCTAAGTATTAAAGAAAAAAAACAAACAAATAGTGTGAAATTCGCGTTTAGTTTATTTCTAAAACCTTGTAAGTTGTCAGGAAAAGGAGATGGCAATTTCTGTACCAGGTATATTGACCGAGATTAAATATTTTCATAAACTAAATTGAGCAATTACTAATTTCTAAGTTTTGCATTGATCAAAATATTCGTAACATTTAGTTTGTTTCTAAAATAAATGTTTTTAATATGCAGTAAATTTTGAAAAATCCCACTTTTCCGACATAGTGGGTTTTTTCAAGTGGGCCCACACGAAAATACCCTGGTGGGTTTTTTCGGTTTTCGAGCTGGTTCGCTTTAGCGAACCCTACCATAAGGGAGCAGGGGGGGGGGCTCTAACCCCCCTCTAGACTTTAACACTGTCATTTTTTTTAATGAAGTATAAAAAATTAACTGCGTCAAAAGCCATGAATGAATGACTGTTATACAAACCTTCTTTACTTCAACTATTTTTATAATTTTAATCTCCTTTGGATTTGCTTTTAGAATCATAAAAATGTATCTTAAACATCAAGTTTCTACCTGTCTTCTGAAATTCAAACTCCTAGCCTTAATAAGATGAGTCAAATGAAATATTTTAACTGTTGGAAAAAATCGTCTGCTTTTATTTTCTCAGATTTCACGGAATTTAGGCAGGGATTCAAGTGAAACAGGCGATCGCAAATTACAATCGCTACTGGAAATGAATTACATTAGAACGTTTCTTGATAAAAAGATCGTGACGTCAGCGCTACGTTTGCCTATGAAAAACGTGCTAGATAAAACGTCACAGCCTACTTGGCGAATAAGAGGAGATCACTGACTGCTTGTGAGCTCTTATTGGCTCCACCCGTAGTGACGTCAGTGCCAAGTTAAGTTGATGATAATGTAATTCACTTCCAGTCCTGATTGCAATTCGAAGCGATTGCAATGGTGTTTCACTTGAATCCCTGCCTAAAACTCGGTAAATTATAAAAATATCATATAAGGCAGGGATTCAAGTGAAACAGCACTGCGATCGCTTCGAATTGCAATCGCTATTGGAAGTGAATTACATTATCATCAACTTAAATTGGCATGACGTCACTACGGGTGGAGCCAATAAGAGCTCACAAGCACTCAGCGATCTCCTCTTATTCGCCAAGTAGGCTGTGACGTTTTATCTAGCTCGCTTTTCATAGGCAAACGTCACTCTGACGTCACGATGTTTTTATCAAGAAACGTTCTAATGTAATTCATTTCCACTCGCGATTGTAATTTGCGATTGCCTGTTTCACTTGAATCCCTGCCTAAGTTGCGATATTGTAACGTCCTTTCCAAAATGCTTCATCTCGGAAAATGTATTATTCTGTTTTTAAAGCTAGGAAAGAAAACTTCCTTCTTTTAAACTTTGGTAAGATTTCTGTCGGTTTCTGTAAGCAACAAAATTACTCTTATTTTTATGTCATACTCTTAATGAATCATAATTGAATTATGACTGAAATAGAGTATTCTTTCTGTTACATCAAATTAACAATTGACCTTCTAATTTTATATCACGAGTAAAGCCGTGCGGGTACCGCTAGTAAATAAATAAATAAATAAAATTATGAATTCTTTAAAACTGGTAGAATATCCGTCGAATTTTAACCCACAAAATTTCCACGACTCTAACTTTCTTTTATTACTTTCAATTCAGAAGAAGAAAGCAAATGTTGTTTTTTTTTAAATCACAATCTTGAAACATATAAATTTTCTTAGTCTCATAATACTGGCTACCATGCCAATTTGCTGCCAGTACATTTATTTTAAGTTCCATTAAAAAGTCAGTTACGATTTATAAATGTGGGCTTATACACACCGTAAATTTTAATAGCATTGTTTTGAACGTGAAAGAGAATCTGTAGAAAAAGAGCAATCTGAGCTCTTTCAGTTTAATTCTTTTTTTTATCAAAACGAAAAAAAAATCGTTTGAATAAAAATAAATTTTACTTTTAAGCTTAAATATAAAAGCTCAGTATTATGTTGCAACATCAATTTTAATATTTCACAATTTTGTGTAGATAACAAGTTCTAAATTATTCTTAAAAAGCTCCCAATTTAATAAATTTTAACTTTTAAAATTCATCGGCTTCAGCATAAGTTACGGCACTTTTTTTTAGTTTTGAAACGAAATTTTCCAACCATAGATTCTCGGACGCTGTTCTGCGGAAAAATTTGACCGGTACTCGGATATTTTAACGTGTTCATGTTAAAAATATTTCTTTTTTTTTTTTTAATTTTTTCAAAAAATTCAAATAATAATAATAACTATATTTCGTACGATACTTTGTACTTCACTTTTCCTTTTTTTTTGTGATTTTTCTCAAAAGTTACGTGCAACAATTAAAATAATTACATCTAAATATTATTGTAAGAAAATCATAATAAAAGTCTTACGGCTAACATATATAGGGTATACCGAACAGTGAATGAACACTTAAGCGAAATTTCGTTTTGAAAAATTAATAGCATCGTTAAAAATTTTAGCATTTGTCACATGACGGCAAAAACCCTTTAGGTGATATATGTAATTATTTTTTAAAATATTGCGCTAATTTTTATGGTTCTGGATCATGTTTTTTGGGTGATTGAAAGGAGAAAAATTGCCTTGACCCAGTGAATTAACACCCCAAACAAAACACAAACGCAGCATTTTCTAGACATTTTCTTTTTGGAAATGTGTAGAATGAAGTGCCTACTGCTCATTCATCTTGGAAAAATGGTTTAAAAACTTATTTTTTAAAGAAAATTACGAGGTGTTCATTCACTGGAAGTGTTCATTCATTGGTCTGTATACCCTAAATTCTTTAATACCACCGAAAAAGGTAATAGGTGGAAGGTATACAGTGGATTGCTTTCTGTTTTATCTGTCATGTAATAAAATTGTAACTCTTCGTATTGATATTGGTACATCTGATGTGACCTCGTTCATTGGTAGCTAATAAAAAAGCTTTTTTTTTTTTTTTTAATTGTGGGTGAAGAAAAAGTCATTACTTCGCGAAACTTTTTTCAATTTTTCACCGGTCCGCGCGTTGAAAATGGCTGAGAAATGCTGCCAAAGATTCTAATTTGCTAACCGGTACCGGTCCACAAATATATGAGTATTTGTCCACCCGTAATATCGCACGGGTACAAAAAAAAAAAAAAAAAAAAAAAAAAAAACCGCAATAAATCAAAACCGTTACTATAAAACGGGGTGAATCAGTACATTCAGATAGTTACTGTCAAATAAAAGTTTATTTTATATACCAGTTAACGTATGATTTATCAAAGTTCGAAAATAATTTTGAACTTATGAAAAATCAAAATTAAATTTAAGAAAATACATTTGAATTGAAAAACAAAGATTTAATATAAATTGAAGCCACTCATATCGTCCCATGAATGATCTTGT
>JAXGGA010024447.1:0-12034 GCA_038373865.1 Uloborus plumipes
AAACCCGGGCAGGGCCGGGTACCCGGCTAGTCTTAAATAAATTATTTAAAATGATGATAATAATAATAACACAAAAAAGGTATAAAAAATTAAAGACATACATAAAAATGCATTGCTCTATAATTTTTGGGTGCCCATAAGCCGGGCTACGTAGATTACGGAGGGACCTTGGGGTATAGTGCATAGTAAGGTGATTGGGAAGGAAGATAAGAAGTTACATTGTGGAAGCTAAAAATAGGAAGCTACTCACTATTTTATGAAAATAATGTGCGCTATATCTTAAATCTGAGCATCATAAAAGGTAAAGGGGAAAAAATTCACCCCCCCCCCTTAAAAACTGGTTGTTCAAGCAAAATGATTATTCATGATTACCTAGCACCATTCGTCCATACACAGCGTCACGTTTAGTAATTTTTGATGCCTCCCCCCTCTTTCTTTTATTTTTCAAAAACAAATATTTTTATTTAAGAAACTACCTCGTTTTATTCACTTGTCATTAAAGCTTATCATTTAGACGCAATCTGAAGGGTTTAATGAGGGAAAGCAAGGTAATTTGGACTGCAGAAACTGGAAAATAATTATTTCCTAAATTTAATGCTCCATGGGATTTTGTTAACAAAAGAGAAGTCTCTACTGCAAAATTTAGTTATTCTTGCCTTCCCCCTCCCCCCGCGCTTCTTTTTTTTCTGGCACATGATTTTTCTGGCAGATCACCAGAAACGCGTTAAGATCAGAACCAGCTTCGGTAAACTAAAAAAAAAAGCCCAACTGTCCAATTTGAATCTACAGTTTACTGTTTCAAGTGTCTCAATGTGCATGGAGAGAGATAAAAAGATGTGGCATCCAAATAGCTTTTTCCTTCCGATAAACGCGAAAACTACCTGTTCCTTTCGACCTTATGTAGGTGTCGCTGCAGTCAGTTGACGCTCCGGCATTCCCACCTACCGCAGCAATCCTTCCGCTTCTGCGTTTCACCATCGTTCATTCGCGCTTAAAATCTCAAATCGCGCGCATTTGGAACGAATCCCGAGTTTCGCTTCTTCACTCAGCTTGGAAAAATATATATATATCAAATCTATGAACTGGTTTTATTCATTTTTTTTTTAAATTTCTGCATTTTTTTATTTGGCTGAAAATGTGGACGGAAACAAATCTTTAGGTAAGTTCAATGGTATATCATTTCTTAAGCTTCTTTGTACAGGTATCCGTGATTAAATTAGGTTGCGGTTGCTGAAATTTCGATCTACAGGTGGAGCCGATGTCAGTTTATTGAAAAATGTATATTACTTCTTCGGTGGCTTAGAATGTCAACCTGTTCTATACAAAATCTAGAGAATACTTGACAATGTGGATATTGCACGCCAGATGAAGCGCTTGAAATAATGTGCACTTAATGCAGACATTTCTAGAACCACTACCGGCATATTTCAAGCATAGAATGCTTCTCAAAAATCTAGCCAAGTATATTTTTACGCTTTCTATTATAATTGGAAAAATTGGTGTCATGGAAAACGGAAGCAATTGGATTTTTTTTAACATTACATTTGCCTGTTGAGTTATGTTTTAAAATTAAAAAAGAAAAATATTTGAAATGATAAAAATCAAGATAATATACATCAATTACTTTCCTGCCACCTTTCATTTCATTTTTACATTTTTTAAATATAATTAATTATAGTTATGAGCCTCTGTTTTTTTTAAATTATTTCACTCCCCTAAAAAATGTCGAGCATTTTCGCACATTGAGATTACGGAAAAATTAGTCACACTTCAGAATATTACATACACCGTTTATGATGATTTTAATTCTTGAGAGGAATACGGATGAAAAATTCATGAATTATTTTTAAAAAAATGATTAAAATTTTATTTATGAAAAATCATTGCTGAGTTGAAAGAAAATATTTCATTCTCTCTTTATTCACATTTCCGTTTCTTTTGCGTGTAATTGATATGCTTGATAATACTTATTCAATACTTTAAAATGTAATTAGTGCTCAGACATAAATAGTACTCTATCGATTGAATAAAGCGAATGTTAATGAAGAAAATAGGTAAAATTGAAAAAGTGATATGGGTAATTCTCCAAAAACCTGGCATTTTCGACTCACAAACTCTATAAAAATAAAAATGCTTAAAAAAATCTTTAAAAAATCATACTTACTCTTTGTTAGGAGCTTATTAAGAGAAAAATAGAGGGAACTCACTTTAAGTATGCTACACTCCAAAAAAGGGGGGTCAATTTTTTCAAACCGAGAGAGTGACAAGAAGCATTAAGCGAGCAAACAAATGAATTTTATCAAGGATTATCAGAAATTTTACAACAATAACAAAGAAATAACTTCAACATGAATGAAAAACTATGTTTATTGCTGACAAACAAAACTAATTTACAACCTCCTTAAACGAACACTGTTTTAAGAGATGCAGCATCCGACAAATTTAATATTTATATGAAGAAAGAGATTTACAATCATAAAATAAAGTTCAAATTTTTCTAAATGAATACTTTTTTAATAAATGAGACTCCTTTTTAATAGTTTTAACTAATGTTTGGTAAATAAATCCATCTATTCTATCGGATGTTTTACCAGTGCTTTAAATGTAATGCTAGAGTGACATTTTTTTTTTTTTTTTTTTTTTTGCGCCAGGAGAGGGACATTTTTTTTTTTTTTGCGCCAGGAGAGGGACATTTTAATCAAAAAAGGCTGATATTTCTACCCGGAATTATATAGAAGGTAAATAATGGTACTTTTCTCTTTTATCCTCTTAACTCAATTACACGCTGCAGGCAGAATTATTATTTTTATTTTATTTAGAACAGAAATGTTGGCCAGGAGAGGGACATCGAAAATGTTACATACCTCATTTTGAACTAAGGAATAATAATACGAACAGCAGACACATTCTATAGACAAAATACTCTATGAGTCCAAAGAAGTGATGAGAATAAACAGTGTTATAGTACTGCAGATTCAAAATTCCTTCTTTTTGCCTTTAAGGGGTTACAGTACCTTTCTAACAAATTTCTTTAATTTAAGTGAAAAAGTTAATTCTTTGAAATATTTGTTTCTGCACTTGTTTAAAAATCAATAATTTATTTTCAAACATCAAAAATTTTGAAAACTTTTTTTGAAAATTTGAAAAATGTAAGAAAATTTCATTTTTTTTAAAACCCTAAGGCTTTTTTGTTTCTGCACTAATTTCAAAATTTCTTTTTGCGAAATGATCACAAGGAAAACCTTAACAAATCTGCGCATTCATTTTTTATATTTTGATTAGAAAATCTTTTGTGACCTTTTATGTAAAAAAATCTTAGAAAATTTTGTTCTTCGAGGTTTAACAAACTCTAAAAATTTTTGTAATTTATAAAACGCTTATTCAATGCACAGTTTTGTTAAATATATTATCCTGAGTGCAAAAAATATTGCTTTAAAGTTATATCTTTAATAGAAAAAATTCCTTAGCATTTCTAGTAACATAGAAACACTAAAAACTGATCACCGAGAAAAAGCACTTTAAAGTTTGACTTTTCCTTTAGAACACACAGCATGCATGCCCTAAAGCCACTCATAACTTTTTAAATAATTTAGCTAGAACAATGCTGTTTTTTTCTGAGTGTTTTAAATAACTTTTACTTTTGAAATAAGCAATAAAATTTTTTTTGGTCTTTTGGTCATTTTTGAGGTACTGTAACCCCTTAATAATTGAACCAATTTGTAGGCCAGGAGAGGGACATGCAATCTGGGGACTAACTTCAAAATGATCTACCTGATTATATAATCATTTAAATAAGCTAAAACAACACTATATTACACTCATAACTATACATAATTCAACACTACAAGTGGAATTTGTGCAATGTTCACGTAAAATTTTTAAATAATTTATTTACATTTTAGAAACAGGGTGGGACACGCAAAAAAGGTGACTTTTTGGCTATTCAAAAATTTTTGTAGAAAAAAATAAATGAAAAATTGCTTTACTATGAATTGAATAATATCAAAACAAGTATTTCTAACAATTAAAAAAACAAAAAAACTTTCTAGGTCAAATAATTTTTGTGCTGTCCTACGGGGACATCATATTGTTCGGATTTTGGAGAATCACGCATATAACAGTTATTATAATTATGCGTTATACTTGTATTGTTTTCTATTAGTTTGAACTCTTTAAAAGAAATTATATATTCCCAAAGTTTCAACATTTTCTTGCAATTAAAACTAAACGATATAATCTTTAAAATGACATGCACACACTTTATTAAATTACACGCTACCAGCTTCCTAAAATTTGCTTAAATTTTATTTTTGAGAATATCTTGCAGTCTCAGGTGGTTTGATGAAAAAATGAAAGAAAACGAAAAAAACCCAAGAAAACACTAGTTTTATGTCTACATAGTTTTTTATGACTCGGTTGTGGTAAGGCAGTGAGGTTATTTATTTCGAGGTTTTTCAGTAATTATAGCTCATATGTTATTATATAAATTTTTCATCTAAAACATTTTGAACATGTTAATGTAAATTTTGAATAAATGTAAATTTTGAAAATTTTAAGATAAATTTAGAAATTAACTGATTTTTTTATTTTTTATTTTAATGTGATAGGGAGAGCCTAAAAGATCCTTGTTCACGCAATAAATTATGCAAACATATAATCAAGACCGCTTAATTGAACGACCATTTTTTCACGAAAATAAGCGGAATATTCCATTATCCATGAACAAAACAGTACATTACAACAGTTTGGTACACTGAAAAATGATTTTATTAAACCGGATATTCTTTTAACATATATTTTAATAGGTGGACTTGACTGTATGTGGTAGATAGATTTTGGTCCATTTTTTGCTATAATAATATCCAACTTAAAAATCGAGTAAAAGTACCAATATTTGTTTTTCTTGGAAGAACGGCTTTACTGCTTGTAATAAAGTAATCAAAACGTTTTTGAGAAATATTTAATATATGTATCCACAATTCTTATAAAACGAACCGAAATATATAATTAAAAATGAACTGAGCGATGCTGCAGAGAAAATATCTTAACAGGAAAAACATTTAAAATAACTTAATTTGTTTCTATAATAAGATTAAAGAACAGTTTTTGAAACAACTAATTGCGATAAAAAAGATTGGTGAACAACTAGACGTTGTGCAAGTTTTACATTCAAAATGTAACTTTCTACGGTTAAACTTATTTTAATTTTGCAATATATATATATATATATATATATATATATATATATATATATATATATATATATATATATATATATATATATATATATATATATAATATATATATATATATATATATATATATATATATCAGAGACGTGCCGTCTGGGTAGGCAAGGTAGGCAGTGCCTACCCATGAAGAAAACATACCAATTTTTTAATTTCATAAAATGACATGTAATGCGCTGATTTGGAAATATTAAGGCAGTAAACAGCGAATAAAGCAGAAAAAACCCCCGGAAATGTTCATTTTTCTTCCTTAAAAAGCACCGACTACCGCTGCTTTTCAACCACTGTATCTATACTGTGCGTAGTATTAGGAAGTGCACGTGCCCCGCACTTTTCTCCCCTAATGCTCGAAAAGCGGCGACGAAAGGCTGTCCGAAAAGTGCCTTTGCGATTTCTTCTTTTCTCCGCCGAAACTTGACTACGTGATGCGCAGAACTGTGCCTGTAGAGTTTGTGGCGTTTCTATGGTCTAGACGTCTTAATATCGTCTTTTGTACAGTACTGTTGAATGCTTACAGTTTGCTACTCTATTGTCGTGTTTTCTTTTTTGTCAAATGCAGTAATTTTCAACTGTTTTAGGTTTTTTTTTAAATATCCCGCTTTTTCTTGGATTAAATTGAAACTGTATCCAATACGGAAATGAGATATATAAATTATATACATATATGCAGTCGAATATTCCTGCATATATGTATTTTATTTGTATTGTAAGTAAACATCTTTCATATTCATATTTTTTACTACTTTTTACATTTTATGCGGTTTTAAAGCTCTATATTATTCCACAAATCTTCACATCTGCCTACCCTAGGCATTAATTGACGGCACGTGCCTGATATATATATACTTATGCATAGAGAACAAATATCGTGAATAAAACTTGTTTGGGTGGAATCAGGGGTGGTAAAAATTAGTTTACGGTAGTCAAGATGATATTGATTCATAGGTGTTTAACCCATTAATGCTTGAGATTTTTTTTCCAAAGATATTTTGTATACTTGTTATAAACAGTGTTTAATGGACAGAAAAAATAATTAAAAAAAATATTATGTAAAAAATAATTTTTTTATTAAGGAAAGAAAAATCGTCCCTTAAAGGTTATGATAGACCCCAGAGGGTACATACTCTTTTTACTGAATTTTTTTCTACCTACGATATAATATTTAAAAAGACATTTTATAAGAAGAAATAAAATCAGCAATTAACAAAAACTGGAAAGCTGGGAATAACTTTGAAAACTTAGCTTTTTTTCTTGAGCTTTTTTGTGAACGATGTCATTTTTGATAAAGATCATATTAAAACTGCTACAGAACACACTTTACAATGGTTAGGTGCTGCAATCTGTTGATAACGAATTGAAACAATACCAAGGCACTAATTGAACACTATTATTTAGTTGAAATGTTCATTTTGGGGAAATTCAGACCCTTTTTTGGACCGTCCCTAAAAAGGGACGCTAGGCATTAATGGGTTAAAATGGAAATTTAGGTGTAACCCAAGTGAGATTTTTTTGTGAATGCAATACTTAGTTTGATTCGTACGAATTAGTTTGACATGTGTCTCTTTGTTTTGTTTGTATTGCTTCAAAAAGAAAGTAAAATAAACGGTGGAGATTTGTGTCCAAATTATCTAACAATAACTAAACATATTTTTTAAAATAATATTATAAAATGGAATACTTTCGGTAAAAGCTTTTAAGTTAGAGCCCAAAATTGAGTAAATGAAAGAAAATGGTAAACACTTTTGAACTTTTGGTAGCCATTTTGAAATATATATAACACAAAACAAACAAAAAGAATTTTTATTTTTAGTAACATAAGAGATTATCACAAACTCTACAAAAACAACAAACATTCAACGAATATATTTTTTTAATGTAAAGAAACAAGCATATAAAAAAAGAAAATGTTTTACAATTTTATATGGTTTTTAACAAATAAATGGTCCCCAGTTTTGGCGACTGGTACCTAATTTTTGATACGAATTTTCAATGAAATGCTTGCCCGTTGTTGATTGGCAACCGCTAATATAGAGCTTCAGTAATCCCAGCATTATGTTTCCAGAGCAAGAAACGAAATTGAGCAAATTTAAGTGGGAGAATTTTGAATGATTTTTCTATTATTTATATCTTTAAATATGAAACTAACGCAGTATGTCCCATTAGTGACATATATACAAAAACAATGTTGTTCTGGTAAGTACATCTCCAACATTAACGATGTTTAATTCTTTTTCGGGTAATAGGGAAAGACGATTGACTTTAAATTGAGTCGAGTTACTTTCGCAGTCGTTTTCTAAAAGTATTCACTCTCAATTCGAAGCAATTACTAGAGACACTTGGTATGGTTAACTGTGTTAACATTGCAAAGCTATTGAATGCAAAAGTGCAATTCCTCCGTAGGAGGTACCCCACTATCAAACTCAAACAGATTGAAGTAATTTATCTACTCAGACATTTGCAGATTTCCCCCCTAACCTTAAACGCGTTTGTTTCAATTTTTTCCGTCAAGCAATTATATACGTTTATCACTCCAACCTGCACTGAGGGTGAACAGAATAGTAGGTTGATTTCTATGCGGTTGAAAGTGTCTAACATTTGCTTTAAAATGAGGGTATTTAAGCAATTTTACCAAAGACAGCACATTTTCCGAAAGTACTTTTCCTTGATAATCTTATTGAAAATAGTTTTTAGTTATTTCACTCATTATACGTTATTCAGTAATTTTATACGAACCGAGTGAACTATTTTTTTTAATCATTTAAAATACGATTACTTTTATTGCAGTTGCAAAAATATACAAAAATAGAAAAATAAAGCATCGAAAACCATTTTTTCTATGTTTTTTTTTATATTTTATATGAAAACTTAAATTGCGAAGTAAACGATATCAGTTTAAATAAGAAAAGTAAGATCATTATTTTAACAATTGTAACCTCTTACAGTCGAATATAAAATGATTTGAAAAAATTATTCTTGAGTAAAACTCGAAATGTATATGGTAGACCATGATTCTATGTAAGATATCTTTACTTTCTCTCGGAATAAATATCTATTTTTTCTGCTATTTGGTTATTTTAATGATTATTTTCTCCATTTTCCATTGCGGTCAAAATATCTTCATTGTTCTGGGGTGATTGATTGTTTTATTTGTCGCCTCATTTATATAATCAATGTTTATCCATATATTGTACTATGACCTTTATGGGATCCAATGACATTTAACTGCTGCGTCGCCAAAAGCACTTGTAAGACTGCTTACTTTATTCTCAAACGCACAGGAAGTTAATCACTTTCAAGTAAAGGAAGTGATGAAAATGTTCAAAATATTAAAGAATTTTAAATACGATATTATTCTTTAAAAAGAGAAAAAAATTAATGCGTGTCTTTTGAATAACAAATTATAAGTTACTTTACAAAGCAACATAAATATACAATACGTTTACTACATGTTCTTCTGATTATTTGATTGTAAATTAAAAAATATATATATGTTGATGGTTATTTGGTATTCCATATGTACCGGTTTTGTGAATGATACTTAAAAGAATGTTTTCACTTTAAAGAACTTACCATTCCATAAATACGGGATTGTTTTGAGAACAATCAATGAGAATTGAAACTTTTTCTAAGTTCAAAATTGTGCAACAGAAAGAGTTTTAAAATACAATTTTTTATTGTGAAAAACTGCTTGAAATTCAGATAGATTCGGTGATTTCTAGTGCCGCTTATGGTAAATTTAAAACATTACATTTAATTTTATAACAGTTTAATACAGTTCTGTTATATGGGTGATTCTACGGTCAATGCATTTTTTGGGTTCCCCTCCAAAAAAAATCTGTTTACTTTCACACTCATTATATCACTAGTAGCCGCTATTTTTATGATTTTAGTGTAAAGGGCCAGACGAAATTTAAATTTCTGGGGGGTTTATCGATACCACGGGAAAATGCGTTGCCAGGGAAGTGACACTATTGGCAGAATTCTGGTTTGATTTACTACTAGCTGTACCCGCCCGGCGTTGCCCGTGCATTTAGAAAATGCAGATAAGTGAATAGCGCAGGAATAGTAGTGTGTATAGCAACAAATCACAATAGTAGCAATTTCTAGTGTAAACAAAAAATAGCTTACTTATTGTAAGTATGTATGCATGGTAGAATGTGTATATTGTATGTATGTAAGAATGTTGTATATGCGTGAAATAAGCATGGAGCGCTGTGAACGATGAGGGAATATAAAAATAACAAAAGGCAAACATTATTTTTAAGTTATTATAATTTATTCCTTAAAATTATATATCATTAAACAATTACGACAGTAACACTATTAAACAATATCAATCTCTTAATGCTATAGCGTGAACAATATTTTTTGTTAGTCCATCTTTAGCTAACACAAACAAACTGGATGGTTTACCCACTCGAGAGCATGCCACGTATAATTGTCCGTGTGAAAAACATGGTGTTCTCAAATCTAAGCCACAAACAGACATCGTTTGACCTTGGGATTTGTTGATAGTCATTGCAAATGCCAATCTAATCAGAAACTGAATACGTTTGAATTGAATTGGCACATCTGTAGGTATAATAGGAATCCGTGGTATGAGTATATTTTCACCTCTGAACTTGCCATTTAAAATCCTGGCTTCGATCACGTTTTTCATTAATTTTTGAATGACTAATCGCGTACCGTTGCACAGCCGGGGCGGGTTCAAATTACGAAGCAAGATAATTGGAGATCCAACCTTTATTTTTTAAAAATTTGTGTCACTTTAATGGTCGTTCATACCCCCCCCCCCTCTCGCAGTGAAAAAAAAAACATTACACAGCAGATTTTGCCTAATAACTCAACACTCATGGTGTTTGATACGTTTTATTTGTTTGTAATGATGTTTTTTGGTCACAAACAATATGAAAATCACAAAAAATAGTTACTTTAATTTTTAACATATATTTATCTTCTTCAGAATTTTTGATTTTTAATTTTACCTTGAATTTTACGTAAATGCAAGGTATAAAATACAGAATTTTATAAAGGTACAAAAACTAACATAATATAATTGATAGTGTATATAATTTTTGAAAAAATAATATAAGTGCCGCAAATCAAAAACCATTTATTGCCACAATCGATTCAAAGCCCCCAAAAATGGCGCAAACGTCCATAAGAAAATTCTACAGCATAGAAGGACCCCATTGCCAATTTTAACAAAGATCCGACCAAAACTGTCATTTTGTACTATAAAAAAATATGGGGTAGATCCCCATGAGGGGATGTACCTGCATAAGGACATTACAATCATTAAAATCATTCAAAAAAAAAGATCATGCAGCTGTTCGAAAAAATTCTTGCGGGTCTGGATTCGATCTCATTCCATCAGGAACTTCAACCTGACGCGCAGAACCACTTGACCATCGGGTCACTCGTTGAAGTAAGGATTTACGATAACACATATTGTATTGGCGAGCAGCGATCTCGAGAAGAAGTTTCATAAATATTTTTTTAAAATTTTTCTAATTCAAAAATCGAAAATCGGGCTTCGAGGTCTGGTGGCCAGCCCCTTTGTGCTTCCGTGTAAAAAATTACAGGTCCCTGCGTGCGATAGATTTGGCTGGAGAGCTCGGTCAAATGGACAGACAGACAGACAGCAGGCAGACAGACAGACAGACAGACAGACACATTACACTTGCTTTTATTATTATAGATTATTTCACTTATTTTTCGGTGTAAAATCATAGTATGGACTTATTTCTATAAGACCTGCATTCAAAAAAAATTTCGCGTTGTAATAAAATAGAAAACATCAATCTTGAAAACACGACATGTTGCATACAAGTCGCACCGCAGATCCCAAATAAAAATACTTTTCGCATTATTTACGTTCATTCAAATTGCTTTCAAAGGGGCAATTAAGATTAAAAATGAAATTAATTATGCTTATAACACAATTTTAATGCATATTTACCCTTTTTTGGAACAAAACTTCCAGGGGAGTGACGCCAGAGAAGTAACAAAACATCTATAATAATAAAAGCAAGTGTAATGTGTCTGTCTGTCTGTCTGTCTGTCTGCCTGCCTGTCTGTCTGTCTGTCCATTTGACCGAGCTCTCCAGCCAAATCTATCGCACGCAGGGACCTGGAATTTTTTACACGGAAGCACAAAGGGGCTGGCCACCAGACCTCGAAGCCCGATTTTCGATTTTTGAATTAGAAAAATTTTAAAAAAATATTTATGAAACTTCTTCTCGAGATCGCTGCTCGCCAATACAATATATGTTATCGTAAATCCTTACTTCAACGAGTGACCCGATGGTCAAGTGGTTCTGCGCGTCAGGTTGAAGTTCCTGATGGAATGAGATCGAATCCAGACCCGCAGGAATTTTTTCGAACAGCTGCATGGTTTTTTTTTTTTTTGAATGATTTTAATGATCGTAATGTCCTTATGCAGGTACATCCCCTCATGGGGATCTACCCCATATTTTTTTATAGTACAAAATGACAGTTTTGGTCGGATCTTTGTTAAAATTGGCAATGGGGTCCTTCGATGCTGTAGAATTTTCTTATGGACGTTTGCGCCATTTTTGGGGCTTTGAATCGATTGTGGCAATAAATGGTTTTTGATTTGCGGCACTTATATTATTTTTTCAAAAATTATATACACTATCAATTATATTATGTTAGTTTTTGTACCTTTATAAAATTCTGTATTTTATACCTTGCATTTACGTAAAATTCAAGGTAAAATTAAAAATCAAAAATTCTGAAGAAGATAAATATATGTTAAAAAA
>JAXGGA010024448.1:0-12033 GCA_038373865.1 Uloborus plumipes
TATTACACTGAAGTGACAAAAGTCATGGGATAGCAATATGCAAATTTTCAGATGGCAGTAGCATCGCATAGAACAGGTATAAATGCGCAGTGCTTTTCCAGAGCTTTCATTTCTGTTCAAGTTATTCATGTGAAGAGGTTTTAACGTGATGATGACCGCACGACGTGAATTAACAGACTTTGAACGCGGAATGTTAGTTGGAGCTAGACGCATGGGTCATGCCATTTCGGAAATCGTTAGAGAATTCAACATTCCCAGATCCACTGTGTCAATAGTGTGCCGAGAGTATGAAATTTCAGGCATAACATCCCACCATGGACAGCGCAGTGGTCGACCGCCTGCACTTAAAGATCGAGACCGGCGACGTCTGCAAAGAGTCGTAAATTCTAACAGACAAGCAACACTGCGTCAAATCACCGTAGAAATCAATGTGGGACGTACAATGGACGTGTCTGCTAGAACTGTGCGGAGAAATTTGGATTTCTTGGGCTATTCCAGCAGAAGACCGACTCGAGTGCCTTTACTGACAGAACGACATCGCTTGCAGCGACTCTCGTGGGCACGTGAGCATATCGGTTGGTCCCTAGATGAATGGAAAACCGTGGCCTGGTCCGATGAGTCACGATTTCAGCTGGTAAGCAGGGCCGCCGCTACCAACGATGGGGCCCGGTACCAATTTTAATGCCGGGCCCCCATGCACCCCCCCCCCCCCAATTGCATATTTTCATGCCATCGTTTCAGCACATTTGCAATTGTAAAAAAAATAAAGGAGAAAAAGAAATCGGAAAAACTTTTTTTTAGTTACGAAAGTATGCATCTGATTTTATTTTCACGTTTTTTGTATATCACCAGATGATTTTAAAAAGCCGTACATTTTCCTTTTCGCAAGCGTGTTTCATTCATCTCCATATATTATTTCTCTAAGCCGAATCCTATACCCGGTCGAAACTCGCTCATTTCTTTATCGAATTGCATGAAAATTTATGATTTTGAAGCTTATCCCGCGGGCTATTGACGAAAATTAGACCCACCCTCTAAAAAGTGTCGGTTCGTTTTTTATTCGAACTTCAATTTTTGGGCACAAAATTGACTCTATCTAGCAAAATAATTGTCGTATCGTCTCCATTTTGATTTCATTCGAAAGATTGAAAAAAATGCGTTCTTTAGAACGTTTCTTCGCTAGCGCCGCGTAACGAGAATCTCGAAAATCCACGTTTAAGCGACTTATAAGCGATTGAAGTTTGAAAAGGTTAAATTTTTTGCTCAACTGTCAAAATCGTTACATTGTTGCTCAAATCAATTTTAAATGCGACATTTCAAGCCAAGGCTTAGCTCGGTAAACCTTAATTGTAACTTTTATTGTTTCAAAATACTATGGTAGTTTTGCGATAACGTTAGTATTTAGTTTAGTAGTAGCCTTGGGTATTTGATTTTAATATAGGGTATCACTTTTGTAGTAGTTGTAAAAGTGAACGTGTCTTTGATCTCTTTGAAAAGTTGTCAGAACGACGGCAGTTGATGGCGATGTTGTGCAAACGTACAAGATTACACTAACTTACGCTGGACTTTTCTTTATAGATTTCGACACTGCGCTGCAACTTCGGGCAGATAATGAAGCCAATAAAAATTGTCGTATTAAATTTTAAGTTTAGAGTTTTTTTTTTTAATGCGGAATTCTGCACGGGTCACCTAGTTAGTGTTTGTACTAGCAATTGCTTCATATTGAGAATCGGCAATGGAAAGCGAGATTTTTTTTTTAATGAAATTATTGACACTATTACTGGAAAAACATGTTCATAACCTTACGGGCCCCCCAAAGCTCCGGGCCCGGGTACTAGAGGTCCAGTATTCCCCCCCAAACGGCGGCCCTGCTGGTAAGAGCCGATGGTAGGGTTCGAGTGTGGCGCAGACCCCACGAAGCCATGGACCCAAACTGTCAGCAAGGCACTATTCAAGCTGGTGGTGGCTCCGTAATGGTGTGGGCTGTTTTTTCATGGCATGGACTTGGTCCTCTAGTGCGACTGGACCGAACATTGACTGGAAATGCTTATGTGCAGCTACTTGGAGATCACTTGCAGCCATTCATGGACTTCATGTACCCAAACAACGATGGGATTTTTATGGATGACAATGCGCCATGTCACCGGGCCACAACTGTTCGCAATTGGTTTGAAGAAAATTCTGGACAATTCCAACGAATGATTTGGCCACCTAGATCGCCCGACATGAATCCCATTGAGCATTTATGGGACACCATCGAGAGGTCTGTTCGTGCCCAAAATCCTGCCCCATCAACGCTTTCACAATTATGGACGTCTATCGAGACAGCATGGCTCAATATTCCTGCAGAAGACTTCCAACGACTTGTTGAGTCCATGCCACGTCGAGTTGTTGCACTTCACCGGGCAAAAGGAGGGCCGACACGATATTAAGAGGTATCCCATGACTTTTGTCACTTCAGTGTATTAATAATTATGGGTGCAATCATCGAAAATTCCAGTTTGAAAAAGAAAAAAATCCGGAGGTGGGAAGATAAAAGTATAATTAAAAATATTTTATTTCCGGTATTTTCGAACATGAAAATACCAGAATCACAAAAGAAAATACCGGAAATCCGGTAAAATACCGGAACACAATCACCCCTGCGAATACCCCGCTTAATCAAATAATATTTCTTCGAACCGACAGTATTCGTCTAAGCTAGGCTGACAGTATTTCCCTCCCATCACTTGTTCTAATGAATTCAAGGAAATTTTCCAAATATGTTTAGAATGATGTACTCCCGAATTTATAACCCTTTTCCCTAACATCGTCTCAGATAATGTAAAATATCAGTTTTGAGCCTAAACGCTAAAAAAAACTTCCAAAAGAGCCCTTAAACCCTTTTCCTGCTCCTTACATTACCAAACACAGGCTAAAAATTCATTTTTAGGCCTTTAATTTCGAAAACATTCTGAGCGAGAGAGAGAAAACCTCTTCCTATCCTTTCAATGAGTAATAACATATAGTTGCGTTTCTTTTAACTTCAACATCACAAAATTTCTGACTTATAGCTATTGATTCCCTTTCCTAACGTCATTAAAGAGAGCCCAAAAATTGTTTTTAGGACATCAATTCCAAAACATTACCTGGAGATTGTTTGAACTACTATCCTTTATCTAACTTTATTATCAAAAATAGTTTGAAATTGCTCCTATTCTGAAAATTTTCGGAGGGATCTTCCTCACTGAACATCTCCAAAGAAAACCTGAACTTGCGTTTTTCTGAAGCATCATAAAAATCTCTGAGGGATGGTCACCTAGCCCCGAAACCTTCCCTTTCTAGAGGTAGACCAAAATTGGCTTCAATTAAAATTTCTGCAGGCAAATCCATCTGCTCCACTATCATTACCAAACATGACCTAATACATGGTTAAAACTGGGTATCACTTGACTCTCTAATGGCACCCTTGAAGGTGCCATTTGGCTCCATGTGGCACCCTAGGGTGTCTTATGGCACCCTAAGGAACCGAATGATATTTTCAAGGGTGCCATAGAGAGTCAAGTGTCACCCTTCAGGGGGTGCCGCTGGTGCTACAACGTTTCACCCTTTCAGGTGCCTTGTGCAACCTGTGAAACAGTACCTTCGTACCTTAAAAGATTCCATCTAAGAAATACTGACCTCTGCAGATGCAAATCAACTGGAAATCCTCAACATTATACAGGGTGTCCACTCCAACCGTGGACCAATAGCTAATTTCTAAACCGTTAGAGATAAGCACCATAGTTTATTTAGGAAAAAATCTCCAAATTATGAAAGGAATTTTGGGTCTATTCAATGTTTTTCAAAAAATCAAATTTTGAAAGAGTTACAAAATTTAAATTTTTATACAGCCCCCCAGTCCTATCAATCATATTCAGTAAAACATTCTTGACACTGTAACGTTTAAAACTAAAAAAAAATCACTGTTCTACCACAAAAATTAACCGAGTTATGACGTTTTGAAAAAGAGTCGAGTTTTGAAAAATCGAGAGATCGCTCCACCGATGACGTCATGAAATAATGCAAAATCTTGATTTTTCAAAACGTCATAACTCGGTCAATTTTTGTGGTAGAAGAGTGATTTTTTTTTAGTTTTAAACGTTACAGTGTCAAGAATGTTTTACTAAATATGATTGATAGGACTGGGGGGCTGTATAAAAATTTAAATTTCGTAACTCTTTCAAAATTTGATTTTTTGAAAAACATTGAATAGACTCAAAATTCCTTTCATAATTTGGAGATTTTTTCCTAAATATACTATATTGTTATCTCTAACGGTTTAGAAATTAGCTATTGGTCCACGATTGGAGTGGACACCCTGTATAAAACATTGTATTCATACTTCCTCATTTCATCTTCGTTCTTCAGGCAATTGTACTCAAGACTTAAAAAACTATTATTCGTTTCCTGCAGCAAAAAAGAAATTTACTGCTCTAATCTTTTCTAATTGACCACGAACATTTTCTTTTCAGATATATTTTTTTTAATTTATTTATTTATTTATTTTTCAATTTTTTAATAACATTAACTGCACCTTTTTTTTTGTTTTTTAGTCATTTGTATATATTTTTTTATTTATTTATTTTTTATATTTATTTTTTTTATTATTTATTTTATTTATTTATTTATTATTTATTTATTTTTATTTATTTATTTTCTTTTCTAATTATTTCCTTTTTTTCTTCTTTTTTTAAAAATATTTTTTTTTTAATTATTTTATTCATTTACGCTCTTTTTTTTTTCCTTTTTGAATTATTATTTATTTTATTTTAGTATTATTATTTTTTTATATATATATAATTTTTTTTTCATTACTTACATGTAAATATTTCACTTATATTTATATATTTATTAGCCAATTTTTTTTCTCAAAATTTAATGTTCACCCATGTGGGTTAGTTTGTAAATTTTTACATACGTCATCCCGAAATTTGTTAAATTTAACATTGTTGAATATGTACAAAGGGATGGCGTATTTAGGAAAAAAAAGTTTTAACAGTGTAAAGTATAGTTTCAGCGTTGAAAATTCTCTCCGGAATCGAATCCCCATTCCTCTTACGTCATCCCAGATAGCTTAAAATTGTGTATTTGAAGTTTCCAAGAAAAGCTCCAAAGCCCCTAATGTCATCAAAGACAGTCTAAAATTAACTTGAAAAGTTCCGGGGGGAGCTAAAACCAGGGCTGCGGAGTCGGAGGAAAAATGGTCGACTCCGACTCCGGGCTTTTAAAACTTTCGACTCCGACTCCTGCTTTTTTTATTATTTATTTTATTTTTTTTTTTTTTTAACCCAAATGTGAAGAGGGAAAAACAATAAACAAAGGTTAAAATATGAAGTCCATTTATAAAAGTTTAATTTTAATTCATGGTCGTGGCCAGGACTCACGTTAGGGGTGGGGGAGGAGCAAGTAGTGGCTTCCCAAATGAAGGTCACGAGAGGTCATTGTGACCTCTCAAAAAGCCCATTTTCTCCGGAGCAAAAGACAAGTGCCGTTTTTGTCATTTGACTCCAGACTTTATTTTAACACACTGCTTTTTTGCTGCAAATATTTTTTATTCACTTGCTTCACTTGCGTTTTCATTATGCTTTATACCAGTGGTTCTCAACGGGGGCGGTACCGCCCCCCTGTGGGCGGTGGGAAGATGCTGAGGGGCGGTGAACATGTTTTGGGCAGTAGGGGGGCGGTGGGTATATTTTGGGCGATAGGGGGGCGGTGGGAAAATTTGGGGTGAGAGGACGACGAATGTATTAGAATTTAATTTTACTTTTAAAAATCAAAATGAAATGTTGTATTAAATCACGAATCCAACTTGAATTATATGAGGCAACCATAAATCAACTTATGTGCTCTGGAATCTCTAAGCGTATTTCCTTATGTTTTTCTAAGGTGCTTGTTTTGCTTTTAAAATAGCTTAGCTTTTTTGCTTAGCTTTTTTTTTTCTCTCTCTCTCTCTCTTTTATAGCGATTTGTCTTTTTAGTGATATTTTGCATCAGACAACCTTGAGAGAGAATGCTACCTAATGAAGAAATGCTTCAATAAATCGCAGTTGCAATCAGGGCTGCACATTTATGCTAATATTAACCGATTTGGCTAATTTCGAACACATAGCTAGATGAAATTCAAAAGCGTTAGCCACACCATCGTTTGGTCATTTTTTAGCCGAATTGTTGATTGATTCTTTCTACTATTACAATGTTATTTCGAATAGCTTTATATAACTTTTTAGTAATGCATCTATATTTTACTTAGTAGTTATCATGCATGTAAAAAATTCCGTCTTCCATCTGTTGGTGAAAATGATCCCATTAAGTTCTCAAGTTTTAGTCGCCTACTTTGATTGTTGCGAAACGAAACTGGTTTTCAGACTGAGCAATTCCGATATTAGAATACTAGATTTTAATGTTATTGCCAAAATTTAATGGGGGTTCAAAATACTGCGAAAAAACTTTACAATTGCATTCGAGGGTTTCCCACAAGTAGCGTTTTAGGCAGATTATTAAACATCATTGATTGTTTAAATTTTTTTTTTAACTTTTATAATTTTCTTTCCCCATTTTCTCTTAAGTTAGCTTAGTACCTATGGGAAAGTAAGTCTCCCCCAAAGATATTCAAAATATTTCGATGGGGGCGGGGATCCGTGCAAGTTATTTTCCTTGGTTTGGTTATTTTCCTAAATTTTTACCTGGAAACCGTATTGCAATGCTTAAAGTACCCGCCCAGTTAGACTGTTTGGTTTGACCTCAGTATTTTCACTCTGGCTTTTGCTCATTTCATCCATTTACTTTCATGGTTTATTTTTAGTGAAATCTCCTTTGATGATGCTAATGTTTATTGCCGACATCTTTAGTCTTTGCACAAAGACTTCTCTAAGCGCTTTGAGGATATTTTTTCTCAGAACGTTCCTCAATGGGTCATCAGCCCTTTTAAAAACATTCAGATACCAGTTATTTAGTATCAGGAAGAATTGGTTGAACTTTCAGCCAATGAAACTTTGAAAGCTGGTTTCCGGAATGTTAACAATTTATTTAGGATTTTCTGCAAGGAAACATGAGTTGCCTTTATCCTGTACTGTGAGCTATCGTCAATTTTTTTTAATTACCTACCCCTCTTCCTACCTCGTCGAACGAGGACTCAGTGTTGTCAACGATCAAGTTACAAAAAAAGAGAAATCGACTCCAAATCGTCCCAAGAGGTGACTTGCAGCTTCACCTTACAAAAAATATTAAACCGACTGAGGAAACTGTCTTTGCACCACCAAGCACAAATATCTCACAAACATATATTTCTGAGTGTTCCTTTCACATTTTGAATGATATAAAAAAAATACTTTGCGTATTTATTTTTATTTCATATCATTGTTTCCTTTATATTATGAGTGAAAATTTCTTTTTGCTTGTTTATTTTTATTATATTTCATTTTACTTTGCTATTCTTTTGAAAGTAAAATATTTTTTGAGCCTTTTTTTTTCTAAATTCGTCATTTTAATTCTATATATAATAATGCCTACCGAGGAAAAATATATGTGTTTTAACCGTTTTGTAAAATTCTGAAAGGAATTTTTTTTGAGCTTTTTACCTCTTTGTACAAACCCCACTTTTAACATAAAGGGGGGCGTTGGAAAAAATTTCACTCCTAAAGGGGGCGTTAGCCGTGAAAAGGTTGAGAACCACTGCTTTATACGGATATTCCACTTTAAGTGCAACGTAAATACGATATTTGAAAACAGGTCTGTCATTTCAAAGATATATACATTCGATGCATATTTTATTGCAAAAACAACAAAAATTATACATGAAAGGAACACAATCAAAAAGAAACCTATTTTGATAGAAAAAATCTCTTCGTTCCAATTGTACTGACGAAAAAGAAGATTGAAAGTGGCAAACTTCATCTATAACGAGTTGAAAAACGGCTATTTTTCCCGTGAAGAATTTTAATAGCCACTTTGGATGACAAAATATTTTTTTTAATAAATATTGAAGCTCTGCAACTGTAACCCGTTCAAAACAAATACTTTGTCAAAAAAAAGTACGAGCTTTTGCATTATGTTTGTTTAGATTTCATGTCACTTTTGATTTGACCGTATTAGCAACTAAATGCACTTTAAGCTCTTAACGTTTCAGATCTAGAGTGTTATAAAGGCGATTCTCTGTAAACTCGTCATTTTTCACACGAAATCTGTCCGGGCACGGGTTTTTGAAATGTTCGTATAATTACAATACTATTGCTCAGAAAACGAATCTATTACTTTGGTTTGAAAGAGGGCCAATTGAAGTTTGTGTTTTTCTGATAAATCATGATAGGAGGTAAGTCCCCTGCCTATAGTATAACTAGGCAGGGGACTGTGCCAGGTGACTGCGTTTTTGCTCTTTGTTGCGTAATATCTGCAAAACTATTGGAACATAATTAGTTACGAGACTACCTATAAATTTAGGCACAAATTGTGGACATAATAACTAATATGTTTTATAAATAAATTAATTGACATTAATAAAATTACGTCCCAGAGGACTGTTTTCGCAACTACCCTGATGCATACTTTCATCACAGATGTGGCTCTCAAACTAAGCAAAGTAGCGTTTCAACACCGTTCTCGGCGATTTCGGCAAATTCAGGCTGATTACTTTAAACTTCATGCCAAAAAGAATTTGCAAAAGTTATAGATTTTTCGTATTGCAGCTTTGAATTTGTTGCAGGGGACTGTTCGAAAAAACTCCGGACAGAATTTACATGACAATTTTAAGTTTTAGAAATACGTAATTATACCTCATTTCATAAGAAAAATATAGCTTCATTATTCTATTTTTAGATATTAATTGCCAAATTTATGTAGTGTTAATAGGTTTTTTGAAATAATATCTTTAACAGTTAGACTATGGGATTGGGACAGCCAGGGGACTGTGTTTTTGGCGCTTAGATAATTTCTAGAAAAAAAAATTAAATTGTTATCACTCCAAATATAATTGGGCCACAAAGTATTAATGCTTTACTTGTATTAAGAGCGATAATTACTTTATTACACTTTATTATTTTTAAAATACTCAGTCCGGACAGCCAATTACCAGTTTACAGAGAATCGCCCATAAAGTTTTTTGCAACATAAGCCTAAACATAGCAATTCGTTTCACGAAGCAGACCCGCCATTTTGAAGTCCTTTTTTTAGGGATCCTAGACGCTTAGGATTTGGATATTGAAAGCTGAAAATTTGTATATGTTAGTTTCAAAGACATGCTTTCACTTCCATAAAATTTCATCCAAATCGGAGGTGGTCGGAGTCGACATGTTTTTCAGCGACTCCGACTCCTTCGATTCACACTGTCAGATTAGGCTTCTTAAACTGGTGTCAGACAGATCATGATATTAAAAACTGCTGCCTGTAAACTGAGCCGACGAGAGGCCATGTCAGTCTTCACCCTGTGGGTGCCCTATGGTACCCATGGGCGCGCCATGGCACCCAAAGGGCACCATAGAAAGCCAAATGGCGCCTTCAAGGGGGGCCTCCAGGGATCAAATTGACTAGGGACCCGTCTTGGCTCTCGGCCGCCCTGCCCATAAACTCTTATATTTTGACTCAAATGATATTATACATACATTCTCCAAAACCAATATGCAGTGACAAAGGAAAAAAAAGAAAGAAAGAAAGAAATAAAAAAAACTGCTTTGCTTACAAAAATTCAGTTTTCAGAATTTCTCGAGAAAAGAGAGAATAACTGTTTTGTATCTTTTCACAAATGAAATAAAAGCTCTAACTGATATTTTCTAATATGAATCCCCTGTACATTTGGGGGATCAGCAACGATTTGAAAAAAACAAAAACGAGTTTTGATTATCCTTCATCGTAAATAGCGGTAACTTTCAGCAATTAGTTTGCTGACTCTGTGCTATAATTTTACAGATTTTAGTTTAAATATCTTTTACATTCATGAAAATATAACTATTTCTTTGAAAATATAACAATTTCATTCGCATGTATTTGGCTCAAAACAGGCAAAATTCCTCATCAATCTTTACCAAATTTTCAGAAAACTTCACAGCATTCAATAAAACCGTTATACTATAAAATGTGAAGTAAAATTTTTAAAAATTGGATGAAAGATGAACATTTTAAACAATTTCTCACTGTTCAAGCCCGAAAAGTAGTATTTTTTTTTTAACTTTCAAAATTTAACAATTAAATAAATTTGGCAACTTGGGTATATTAAAAAAAACCCTATATTTTGTGTCATGGGGCCACGTGGGCCTGGACGTAGAGTACTCTCCTTGTAAGCAAGTGGTCGCGGGTTCGAATCCCGCCTTGCCCATGGATGGTATTTCATCCTCTCTGTGCCATAAATCTGTCCTGTGTTTGTCGGGAGGCAAAGTGCATAGTACGCAGACCTCATGTACAATATGTTGAAGCTGTTGGCTTCTGAAAAAAAAAAAAATAAATAATAATAATATATTTCGTGTCATAAAACTAAAAAAGATATTGGCGATCTATGAGTAGTATTTCAATCATCTTCGGATTGGCGACGAATAATAGGGGATCGTTTGCAAATTTGCAACACTTGCCTGCAATCGCTCAGTGTGATTCGTGATAAAAATAGATTATTTCGGAACGATCTCTCACGTTTCTTAGCCTATCCTCTACGAGAATTCGTGGAAGTTCGGTTCATAAGGTCATTGATAAGTTTTCTGGTATTCAATAAGGCTTGACCGATGGCATTTTTTGGCCGATGGGCCGATGCCGATTGTTGGCCGATTGTTCAAAGTTGGCCGATGGCCGATTTTTTTACTCTTTCATCGGCCGATGGCCGATAGTTAAAAAAATCAAATGATTAGAAAAATAAATGTTTTATAAGAGATTTGATGGGTCATATATTCATTTCATTCTACTTCTTTTTCAGTCATTCAGATTTTGGGCTTAAATTTCTATTTTACTACCACTCTACAAAAATTATATAAGAGAGAGAGACGCAGTTGAGAACTCATTCGTACCATTGGTACTAGGTGTAGTCATGCAGATACTTTCTTAGCTGCAATCCGATGTTCCAAATGTGCTTTTAACTTTTTCTTTCTCTTTTTTCACTAATCAATTTTAATTTCAATGCAGACTAATATCATAAATTGCTGACAACTGAGTGATATAATCGCAAAGTGTTTTATAACTAACAAAGAAAGATACAACAAAGATGGAGAAAAAAATAAGATGCTGAATTCGGAATCGGCTGGGCGGTATTTGACAAAATTCCTATTAAAATTGTCGATATTTGTAACATGAATCTCTGTAAAGCAATTCCGCATCGGTTCGCAATATACTCTTTTATGCGTGAATTAAGTTCCATCCAGGGACGTCATTTCAAGTTTTTCCAGGGGGGGGGGGCAAAGGGTAAAAACACAAACTTCAAAAACCACGCCCACTTATATGTAAATACATTGATTTCTCAAAGTAAGGGGGTGCAAATGACCCCCCCTGCCCCCTAAATGACGGGCCTGGTTCCACCTACATGTACGAAAACGTTTGAGATAAAAATTTGAAACGGATACTGTGTTTAGTAATAGGCAACTGCTCTATTCTTTAACATAAACATAAAAAAAAAGACTTCAGCAATAATATGTGGATTTAGATACACCAAACTTGGTAAAAGAACTTCCATTATGTTGTTTAATCATTAAAAAAAGTGAACCAGTCAACAAATTACACTGTGTGAGTGGAAAAATTCTTTAAGATATTTTTAACCCTCGTGGGTCCCTCCCATTTCAGTTACACTCAAGACCCTTGGGGTCATAAACGACCCCAATGCTTCCTTTAATTAATTCATTATAATTATTGAATGTTACATGCATTATTTAAGTTCACACACTTTTTAAAGCTAAAAAAACAAAAAATAAAAAGATACAATTAAAGTAAAATTTAGTTTATGAATTAAAATTATAATTTTAGAGCAAATCTTACAATAACTGTAGATTTATTTACATCTGTTACAGACCTGAAAAAACATGATTTTTGCAAGTGAATTTCAAACACTTA
>JAXGGA010024449.1:0-12032 GCA_038373865.1 Uloborus plumipes
AGTAATCTTTGTTCGTATGCTTGGTTGGTTTGTTAATGAATTTTTAAAGTCTTATGGATATTCTGGTCTATATTAAAAGCGATGAGAAACAAACAAGTGTTCCTAAACGTTAGAAATTAATGCAAATCAGAATTATATCTCATTCTTTTTTGCGAGTTTTTCCCCCTTCTTTCTTTTGTTCAATTAAAATATGCTACGAACGATAATTTTATAATTTCTGCAAATGTATCTATAAAAAGTAATTGCTCGGAAAACTATTGCAAAAATTTTCTATCAATAATACGTTCTGTTGACATTCTGTACAATGCTAAAAAAAATACTCGGCAAGAAATCTGTCCGTGAAAAGGCTTAATAATAATTCAGAATTCCATTAGAAATTTCACTTTGGGCCAATCCATGAGAAATAGGACATAGACATCAAAATATGAAACTCACTTAATAATAACATGTTATATGTCATTTTATTCACAAGAAAGTATAGTTTCCTAATTCAAAGTGTAAAATATCCTAGTTTTTACTGTAAACATGGTTTCAACGTCCTAAAGTTACGGTTTTTCTAACCCATTTTTTCAGTTAAAAATTATCAAGATTCCAGCCTAGACCCTGGCGACACCGTGTTCAATTTGGAAGATAACGAATTATAGTGCTTTAGTAAGAACCCCCTTTGACCTTTTCCAGCAATCAGTTTCTTTGTAGGTTGTATTAGTTTTTAATTACAGGCAGGCAAAATTATCTAGAATCTTTGTAACGACCGTAACCGAAAACAAGTATTTGTTATTCTGTAACAATAACTATTTGAGGTAGAAGTTTGCCATTTAGGTTTGTTAGTGTACTCATTTATTCTAAAAACATGCACTAATAATTTTTTCAAAAAACCTTTTCGTTTTTGTGCTATGTTGGTTACGGGTGTTACATGTTTTAGGTCGAAATTCACAGTTCACGTCGGATCTTTGCCAAATTTGGTACATAAGTCCACTGATGCATCTGAAAGTTACTTTGGGGGTATTCGTCTCTTATAGCGTGGAAAAGCTCCTATAAAGGAGCTTTCCTACTATAAATACGGTTTACGTTAGTTCTTAGACAAATTTGTCTCAGGGGGCATTCGATGTTCACCAGGAAACCATACAAAAGTGAAATAATGAAAAAAAAATTAAGTTATTTGCGTTTGAAACATTGTAGTAAAACATTTTGCTGGATTTATAAATTATTTGCCCTCACCTCCTCGTTTTCGAATTATAAAGTCCTAAAGTCTGCCGAAATTGTAATAAAGTCACTAAATTTAGCGAGTTTCAGGTTATGATGGGAGACATCTTTTCGCATGCTTTGCTGATAGCTGTCCTATCACATGCAGATGGTGAAATAGTCGGCCTTCTATTTCCCCAGAAGCCTTTAAATTTAGAGCTTCACTTAAATTTAAGCCTTTAAAATCTTATGTCTCGATAAAGGGAGGACGAGGGCAAATGATTTATGCAGAAAAAAAACTTAATGTGTGAGTATTTTAAAAATGTTTAATGAAACGAACACTTGTAGCTGAAGCAATAAGGTGCCCGATACAATCAATACCATTTATGTAATAAGCGAATTTGTAGAAATTTTTCTAAGCAGAGTACTGAAGAAATACAGAGCTCAAGTCACAGATGATTATGAGGATTTAGTGGAGCTAAAATATCTGAAGAGAGACTGGGAGGTGTGGGTATTCTGGTGAAGTTTCATGGGAAAACGTAGCTCAAGGGATTTGAAAGCTTCCAAAGTCTATAGTAATCAATTGAAGATTATATCTTATCAAATGAACTAACTGGAGAACCTTTCTGCTCATATGTCTATTATTTGACTTTATATATGGCGGAAAAATGAATTAAAATAGCGGTTTTACTCATTTTTAGCAACATATATATTGAAAATAGTCAGACGTGTAACGACGTAACCTGTAACCTACGCAATCAAAAATTCATAAAAATTTATTTTTCAACAAAAAAGCTAAGTTCTTTGTATGATATCATGCCTTATTTATTGAGCAATTATTATAAAAATCCAGAAGATCATACGTGCAATAGATTCACAGAAAAGTGGCAGTGTTTGATAGCACTCAAAAAACCATGTCTTTTTTTTTTTTTTTTTGTAACGACCGTAACCACACATTTTCGAGATTTTTCTACAACTTCCACTAATAATTTCAAACTAACGCTTGGTGATAATCATGTTTGGGGGGAGCTTTATCATTCCCTATTTTCATTAGAACTTTAACAGCAATTGTGAATAAAATATGAGCAGCTGAAGTTGTGTGAATGTAACGACCGTAACCATGGATTGTTCCTGTTATTTTTAACTAGCGGTACCCGCACGGCTTTTCCCGTGGTATAAAATTAAAATTTCATTTGTAAAATAATTGATATAGCAGAAGAAATGCTCTATTTTAGTTGTAATTCAACTATAATTCCTTCAAAGTATGATGTAAAAATCTGGTATGGACCCCACGCTACTTAATTTTATGTGTAAATTTCTTAGTAGATGCCTTAAGTGCTAAAATAGTGCTTGGAGTGAGCAAGATAACAGTTCAAACATTTATATCTCTAGTTTGCCGCGAAACAATGCAAAAAAAAAAAAATGTTTTACAATGATTAATCTCCTAAATATCGCCGATTTTAACATCATTCAGTGGATTTTTCGCAAAATATCGCCAATAGCGCCAAATTGAGTCCAAATATAAAAGAAGGCAATTTTTTTCGCCAACTTGGTGATACGTCGCCAAATTGGCGGCAAATGCTTGACGACCAAAAGCTTGGCGATATATTGCCAAGTGGTCGGACCAATTCATATCACTTTTGTCTGCATTGAAATGAACACTGATTTACTCCATAAAAGGGGTAAAACACCCCCTTGGAACATTCGAATGCAACCCCAAGGGAAGATGTACAAAAATAAGCCAAAAGAGAAAATAAGAACAATTTTGTTGCTCACAGAAACCAACAGAAATCTTACCAAGGTTTAAAAGAAGAAGAAAGTTTTATTTCCTAGCTTTAAAAACAAAACGAACGATGCAATAACGCAATTCATACGATATTTGGTTAATCTGTGCTTTAGGTACCCTTTTCTCGCTAAATGGGCGATAGGCGCGCCAAGCGTGGTAACCCTGGCTATTTTGCGTAGTTTCTCTCGGAGCTTTCACTTCCGCGAGACACGCAAAAACGCGCCAAGTAATGTCCCAAAGCATTTTCACCCGAAAAAAGACAGGGTTGCCAGAGAATTGAAACAAAAAAAATACTACGCCTCCTCTAAAAAAAATATTACAAAGTAATACTGTTTCCAAACGTTGCCAAAATCAATGTTGCCAAAATGCGAAATCTATGAAAATGAAAAAAAAAAAAAAAAATCCGCCAAATCTTTTAATTAAGTCATTAGTATATTGGAAACAGGGTTGCCGGAAAAATACTACGCTCCTTATTTGGACCGAAAAAATATTACCGTAGTATCAAAAATACTACGTCTGGCGACGCTGGAAGAAGAACGAAACAAAAATAGGTATGAACACGTAACCATGGTAACAACATGAAAAGTTGATTTCCGTTGATAAAATAATTCTTTTCATATTTCTTTTCAAACAAATTTTATTATCGAGCTGAACCATTTTAGAATCTTTTGGCTTGCTTTACTGAAGGTAAGCCTTGAATTTCGGGATTCTAAAAACAATTATTACAGCTCTCCTGATGATCGTAGAAACTTCGAAAAAACTTCATTTTGTGCAGAAAATTTCAAGCTTTCAAATGACATAAGACTCGAAAATGTGTATGAAATATTTCTTCCCTATTTTATAGAATTTCCGCTAAGAATTCGAATAGAAAAAGAACGAAATGGAATTTTCGAAAAATCGCTTCGAGGTGCAAAACTACATGCTACAAACTAATTTTGTGCCAAGTGGCGTGAAAATCGACCGAACGGTTTTGGCGCTACGCGCGTAACAGACAGACAGAAAGAGAGACAAAACTTTCAGCTTTATTATTAGTAGAGATAGAGATGATAAAGTTATTTTTCGATTTAAAATCTATTCACAACTCCAGAGCTCGAATGCGCCACCTTGCGGGATTTATAAAATTTCTTCCAGGGGTAAAAGTGTATTCCACGTGTATGTTTTGGATGTCAAAATAAGTTTTTTTTGGTCAAAACATAGCTATTTACAATTGATAATTCATTTCAAAAGACTAAAGAACAAAGAAAAAAAAAAAAAACATACATACTATCAAATATCACTATTTCATTTGGCTTAGAAGCAATAACAACAAAACGGCGTGCGTTTGTTTTACCTCTCATAGAGAGTGGTCGCTGCACCCTCCCCTACAGTTCGTTGGAGTTACGAATAAAAATTTACATCGAGTTCTATTAATCGACAGCAGGAATTTTCTAAATTGCACTACATTTTAAAATGTAAAATTTAAACGAGAAGTTCCAAGAAAACTTTGATCACAAAAAAGTTGCGCTAATATAAATATCGTATTGTAAACAAATAATTTTTTAAAGAAATGAAACTCACTTGTTTTTCGGTAATCCACAACTAACTTGACTCAGAATATCCATATTTTGTACAAGCATTCCACCTCTGCCACTCGCACGGCTATGTTTTACCTTTTAGCTGTAGTTTTGCTTATCACCACAAGACAGCGAAAAAAATTCGTTGCAAAAAAATAAGTTCATGATCTGAGCTCCCACGAGTTTTTATGCAAATAATGCCCTGTGTGAAAATATCGGTGCATATTCAACCGATGGTCAGATTGAAACACGAGTGGGAGTGTGCAAAAATGGAAGTACGATAAAATAGAACAAGAGATACACAAAAAAGAGAATCATAACAAACATTAAATTTCTTTGCATGAAGAGAAAGTACATATATAGGAAAGCATCTGTCACTCGGTCTGCTAGGACGGGTGAGGGACCGGGTGGTTTGGCGGACTGCCAAGAGCTCTTCTTTCTCTCTTAATCTTTAAAATATCTGATGGAATTCTTAAAAACTCATCAGATTTCTGATCACTTTCAAGATTTTACTGCTAATGAAGCTTATTCTGCTCTAAAAGACATTTTCTCAAGAAAAATCACGTTCATTTAATCTATCATGTTTGGTCATGCAATCAAAAAAGATCAATTCCATCAAACCAATCATTCATGTACGTACCATTAGAAACGTTCATTTACTAAATCACGTTTGATCAATCAATCGCGTTCATTAAATCAATCACGATAAATCAATCACTCATGTTCATTTCATCAGTCACGTTTAATCTATCACGTTCAATGTATAAACAGATCACGTTCATTAAGTCAACCAGTCACGTTCATTAAATCAACAGCGTTAAATCAGTCATTCACGTTCATTCCATCAGTCACTTTCAATCACTCAATTATGTTCAGTAAACCAATCACGGTCATTCCATCATTCGCGTTCAATAAATCAGCAGCATTAAATCAATTAATCACGTTCATTCCATCAGCCCGTGTCATGATACTTCAAGACAATGCATTAAAATATTTTTATAATATAATATGTTTAAATGAATAACATAAATAATATAACTGATATAAAATGTTAAACAATGAACCAAAATTATGTTAATTAAAATTATTGATTCAAAGGTCACTTTCATCAATAGCATGTGAACAGTTTTAACAAAGAGGAAGAAAAAAATAGCACTCACTTACCATTCTTTTACCAACAACCAAATATGAAAAAATTTAGTTTAAAATGGAACACAAGAAGACGCAATCTATCTATTCTACGTAATCCAAATCGTGTTGATGTCGTCGTATACATCTGATCGCATATTTCAAAAAGATATTTCGAATAATACTCGACATAAAAGGTATAAACTTCGAATTAAACGCGCAACAATAGCTTAGAACACTGTGAGATTTCGCGGTGATGATGATGGCATGGAATCCTTGAAATTAGTTCACAATTAAAAAAATAATGTAATTAAAAAAAAATCGGCTGCGCGAATCGCAGTTGGAGCTTAATGCAACCCAGTTACATCTGGCAACACGACAGAGTTTCAGTAAAATAAATTTAGAACAGTATTCATTTACTACTTTAGACGATATAGTTGTGTGTGTTTCGCTGCTGAAGAACTGCTACGCAACTGCAAGGACATTTGCCGCGGATTTAAAAATAGGGTTTTTTGCCTGGGACGGAACGCGAACCACACACAAATACACCAAGCTATTCTCCGTCAGTTGTAAGAGCTTCAATCATTTTTTTTTTTTTTCTAAGGAAGAAAATACTTTTCTTCCCACCTGCCTTTTCTGCCCACCTGATCCGACTGCAGCTTTTCTGTACTCATCTAGTATTGTCATCACATATATGGGTGATTCTACGGTCAACGAGATTTTTGTGTCCCCGAAGAAAAACTAATCTGTTTAATTTTACACTCACCATTTTACTAGTCGCAGCTATTTTTAAGATTGTAGTGGTAAGGGCCAGATGAATTTCCAAATTTCGGGGGTTTTATTGATACCAGGGGAAAATGCATTACCAGGGGAGTGACACTATTGGCAGAATTATTTTTTGATTTACTATTATTTCACTGCTTTTTCGGTATAAAATCAGAGTGTGGACTGATTTCTATAAGACCAAAAAAATTTTTTGAATTGTAGTAAAATTTAAAAGAAATCAATCTTGAAAGTACGGCATGTATTGCATACAAGTCACACCGCAGATACCTGATAAAAATACTTCCCGCATTATTCAAGTTTATTCAAATTACATTCACAGGTGCAATTAAGATTAAAAATGAAATTTATTGTGTTTTTTATACATTTTTAATGCATATTTATCTTTTTAAAAAATTAAATTGCCAGGAAAGTGACGCCAGAGAAGTGACAAAATCGCACATTACCTATAAAAACAACATCTTACCAGAACTTCCCGCAAGCCGTGATGCCTGCATTCAATAAACATTGCATAATACATACGTACATTTAGGTAACGATGAAATATAAAAACTTATATATACAGTCTGATATGATTTAACGAAATGTTAGTCTCAGCTGTTTTACATCAGCTAAATATGGGTACTTATATTGCAACTGCAATTGGTTAAAAATGTTTTTTTTTAACTTCTGTATTAATGAAGTATGCAGTGGCGGATGGGCCCGGCAGCATTTAAGCATACCGTACTCGATTTTGGACATGCGAAAAGATGCACGCCTATCATTGGTCGAATTGACTTGTTGATAGATCTCCTTTCGCCACCAAAACAAAGGCAATGCTATTCTGAGATACAGCCTATATGAATTCACCCAGTTCTCCATAAAAATAAAAGACGAATATTTACTTAAAAAATTCATAATTTCATGGTAGAAAATGATAAGAGAGCATTTTTATAACAAGCAACATTAAGTTTATGGCAAATAAACTTCTTTGCTAGAATTTGAAAGGAAAACAAATAGCAATAGAGCATGAGGAATTCGTGCCCATCATATCAAAAAATCGTTTTCTGGTAATTTTGTTTTTTTAATTGCTTATTTTAATTGTAAATGCTTTTTTAAATATTTTTCAACGCTCTATTTATTGGCTTATAAATTAAATTGTGCAGCTGTTATGTTTTTAGTAGGAATGTGGTTTCTAAAAATGATTAACAGGTAATTATTTATAAGGATAATATAAGTTTTTTTTTGTATACTTTTTCAGGTTATTAAAACCGTTAAATATATAGGCTACTTTAATGTGCAATAAATCTTTTTATGTAAACGTTGTACTTTTTTGCTATTAGCACTAAAATATTGGAAAATATAATTGAATCATTTGTAAAATATATTATTTTGCAAAGGGAGGGGCTGTTATACATCAGTAAAGCTTTTAACAAGGTTATAAAAATTTGAAAATTATAGCTGTCGACTTCTGTAAGTCCGCTGAATTTAATGTTACTTTCAAGCGTGTGAATTTAATAGATATAAATATTCCATTTCGTTTCCTATTCTGGTAAATCGTTAGTGGTATCGGTGAATAACTTTGGGGTATATAAATACATAATTTGTTCTTCTGCTTGTCTTGCATTCTTTTTACTCCATGAATATTTGATGTAACTGAAAATTAAGAGAGGGGAAAAATTCATACTTTAAGGTAGCACTAAGTACTCGACACTAAACTTTTTTTTATTTTTTTTTTAATTAGACGAGATGTTAAACGAAACCCAATAAATACGGTTTTTAAGGGGACTGAATCATTTAATTTCTTCATTTAAAATTTATGTACCTTGTCCGCACGAGATACTTAATCAGGGCAAGTAATCCGGAAATTTTCTTCATTAATAATTAGCCGTATAATCACTAAAAACGATTTATAGAAATTCCTGTTCAAAGAAAATATATATGAACATTTTTAACTGTCTAATGATTAATAATTCTTAAACAGATAAAACAGATGCTAATATACGTATGCACTCATATCGTATTAAGAGTAATTATAAAAGAATATCTATACCTTAAAACACAAACACTTGAGTAAAAATTTTATATTTTCCCCCTTTTACTTAAAAATAAATTTGTAAGATACTATCTTGTTCGCAAAAAAAAAAAAAAAAATCAAAAATATGTAAAAATGTAAAATATATTATTTTTATAGCACTCTCAGAACTGTTTTAGAAAGGCGCGAATATTCATTTTTCCTTTCAATCAAGAACAGTAATCCAATACATTTGGAGCACTGATTTTAAGTTTTAAAAGATAAAATTGCATTTCCGTAAATTGCTTTCCGTGTGTACATATAGATGGCACTACTACGTGTTTTGGTATGAATTTGCATAGAAATTATTCCTATGTTTATTTTTGAAATAAAACACTTTTTAGCTTGATTCTAACAATTGTAAATTTTTAATTGTTTTACGATGACAAGGCAGCTAATACCTACCCCCCGCCCCCCCTCCTAGCACGACGTCTGCACTCTGTTCTGACCACTGATCTCTGTTCTGACGTTTTTCTTTCACTTCCCGTACTTTCCGAATCTATGGGCGGCGATAGGCGATTGATTGACCGCAATTCGACCAATGATAGGCGTGCATCTTTTCGCATGTCCAAAATCGAGTACGGTATGCTTAAATGCGGCCCGGCAGGCAGCCGGACATTTGCCCGGTGAGCTGCCTCGATTTGGGCCGCTTTGAATTTTACAATTGAATAGTACAAAAATTAATCCATGATTTTATCTCCTTTCTTTCTGCCTATTTTCTTTTTGATTATTTAAATGTAAGAGGCAATTTCATAACAATAATTTTACTTTTTTTTAGCGACTGAATAAAAATTGATGCAAGAAAAGTAATGGTTACCAACAGAGGTCCCGAGAGCCGAGAACCAAGTTGCCCCTTGTCAGTTTGGATGCTGAGCCCCGTTCGCATTTAAGCATACCGTACTCGAGTTTGGACATGCGAAAAGATTCGCGCTATCACTGGTCGAATCGACTTATCGAAAGATCTTCTTTCAACGCCAAAACAAAGGCAATGCTATTTTGAGATACAGCCTAAATGAATTCACCCAGCTCTCCATAAAAATAAAAGACGAGTATTTACTTGAAATTTTCATAATTTCGTGGTAGAAAATTTTAAAAGCATTTTTATAACAAGCAACTTAAGCAACATTAAGTTCATGATAAACAAACTTCTTTGCTAGAATTTGAAAAGAAAACAAATAGCAATGGAGCATGAGAAATTCGTACCTATCCTATTAAAAAAACGCTTGCTGGTAATTTTTTTTAATGGCTTATTTTAATAATAAATGCTTTTTAAAATATTTTTTGACATTCTATTTATTAGCTTATAAATTAAATTGTGCCGCTGTTATGTTTTCTGTAAAAATAATTTCTAAAAATGATTAACAGGTAATTCTTTATAAGGATAACTTAAAAGATTTTTTTTTTGGATTTCAAAGTAAACTTTTTTAGGTTATTAAAACTGTTGAATTTTAGGCTACTTTAATGTGCATTAAATCTCTGTACGTATACGTTACACTTTTTTTTTTGTTACTGGCGCTAAAATATTGGAAAATATAATTGATTCAATTGTAAAATGTATTATTTTGCAAAGGGAGGATCTGTTTTCATCAGTAACTCTTTTAACAAGGTTATGAAAATTTTGAAATTATAACTGCCGATTTCTGTAAATCCGCTGAATCTAATGTTACTTTCAAGCGTGTGAATTTAATAGATATAAATATTCCATTTCGTTTCCTATTCTGGTAAATCTTTAGTGCTATCTGTGAATAACTATGTGGTGTTAAATACATAATTTGTTCTTCTGCTTGTCCTGCATTCTTTTTACTCCATGAATGTTTGATGTAACTGAAAATTAAGAGAGGGGGGAAAATCATACTTTAAAGTAGCACTAAGTACTCGACACAAAACTTTTTTTTTATTTTTTTCAATTAGACGAGATGTTAAATGAAACCCAATAAATATGGTTTTCAAAGGAACTAAATCATTTAATTTCTTCATTTAAAATTTATGTACCTTGTCCGCACTAAATACTTCATCAGGGCAAGTAATCATGAAAGTTTCTTCATTAATAATTAGTCGGATAATCACTAAAAGCGTTTTATAAAAATTCCTGCTTAAAGAAAATCTGTACCTCAGAACCAGACTAACGTAAGTCCATTGTCGTCATTTTTCAGTAGAGGGGAAAAACAATGTATTCGACAATCGTTTTTCCCTTCTACCGAAAAATGACGAAAATGGACTTACGTTAGTCTGGTTCCGAGGTACAGAAATGTATATGAACATTTTTAACAGTCTAATGAGTAATAATTCTTGAACTGATAAAACAGATGCTAATACATGTACATTATACACATATCGCATTAAGAGTAATAATAAAAAAATATCTATACCTTAAACCTCAAACACTTGAGGAAAAAATTTAATATTTTCCCCCTTTTACTTAAAAATAAATGTCTAAGATATTATCTTGTTTGTATAAAAAAATCAAAAGTATGTAAAAATATAAAATATAGTATTTTTGCAGCAATTTCAGAACTGTTTTAAAAGGACTCGAACATTCGTGTTTCCTATTAATCAAGAACAGTAATCCAATACATTTGGAGCACTGGTTTTAAGTTTTAAATGAAAATTGAATTTCCATGAATTGCTTTCCGTGTTTACATATAGATGGCACTACTACGTGTTTTGGAATGAATTTGCATAAAAGTTATTTCTATGTTTATTTTTGAAATAAAACACTGTTTTGCTTGATTCTAACAATTTTAAGTGTTAATTTTACGATGTCAAGGCAGAGGCATCGACTCTCCTCCCCTCTCCTAGCACGACGTTTACAGTGTGTTCTGACATTTTTCTTTCACTTCCCGTACTTTCCGAACCTATGGGCGGGGTTAGGCAATTGATTGACAGCAATTCGACCAATGATAGCGCGCATCTTTTCGCATGTCCAAAATCGAGTACGGTATGCTTAAATGCGCCCCGTTCCCCCCATAAAACTTATTAAATTTATAGCAACCCCGGACCGGGCTCCCATTTTCTGACAAAGCTAACATGGTCGACCACTTGTCGGGCCTGGTTAAAAAGTTTTAGAGCAAAACCAAACTCATGTCGTGAGTAATGAGGTCTTTTTCTGTGAGTCTGTAATTTCATAGGCCTTTTTTGAAATCTTTACTGTATAGCTGCCTTTAATTCTTCGTAATGGATAACGAACACGTCAAACTGGGCCGTCCCCAGGGGAAGAGCCCCCCCCCCCCCCGTATTTCAGAAATGAGGCTGCCAATTTCAATTTACCGCATTGAAATAGAAATTATAAGTTCAAATAGAATAAAAATGGGAAAAGTATTCTTTTTCGGCAAAATTTAAAAAAAATGCAATTTTTGAACACTATTTGAGAACACTCATGGTTCGTTATAATAATGCACCTAATTGAGTGCCGCCGAAATATGTATCAAACATTTTTTTAACGAAAAAGTATTCAGTCCAAGTACAAAAATAAATCCATGCATAGGCGTAATTTGGCCTTGAAAAGTAGGGGGGCAAACTTTTTGTAAGAGTTTTCTTTTTACTTCCT
>JAXGGA010024450.1:0-12031 GCA_038373865.1 Uloborus plumipes
GCATTCCACTACGTCGCGTGTAAAAAAAACGGAAAAACGAATTACAAACTTTAACAGTTTTCTTATCTGACAAAAGCAGAAGTTTTATACCTTTTCACGTTGCTTCACATGTTAACAGTGTTCCAGAACAATAAATAAACAGCCAGAACTTCAGATCTTTTTAAAATGTTGCCAACGTCAAGGCGAAATTTCCTTCGAAAAACGAGGTCGAATCCACTATTCTTGAACTTTTGACTCCAGAGCGCAACTATAAGACTGGGGGTATTCCTCAGACGACTATAAACCTATTTTCTTTATAGTTTGGCTTTCATTGGAGGTGAAAAGATCGCACATACGTATTTCGCAAAAAATTGAAAGTTAGCAAAGAAAAGGATTTTTGTTCGGGGAATTACCGTTAGCGTTCAGCGGGGAAGTTTGTGGTTGTGAATCCTCTTTCAGACTAATATAACATTCAAAGAGAAGGAGCGCGGGGGGGGGGGGGGGAGATTAAAGTGTAGTGTTAGGTCCTGAAGAAAAACCTAAGACAAGAATAAAGAATGTTAAATGTTTTTTGTCATAAACGTGTCCAGTTGTCATTATTTTATTTTTAATTTCTCCCAAAGAACCAACTCTGAAGAGAAAAAAAAACATTTTTTAATGACATAGGACTGCTCAATTTCATTTACTGTACAAAGTTTTTTTTTAGATAATTAAAGAAATAATAGTAATTTAAAAATAAACTTCATTTACATATTATTTTTTTAATCTGTCACCCAAAATTATCAAGTATTGACTATTTGAAACCAGGCTACAGACAAAATTTTGTTTTCTGTTGCCGAGTGTAGTGAAAACGTTGCTTGTTTGTCTGTTTATTTTTTAATTTTTTGCAAAGTTTATTAGTGTTTTACTTCAGCTTGAGGATAATAATCAACGTAAGCTTAGTTTGCTTTTACCCTTACCCTTTGGGAAAGTTAAACCCTTTTTCTGCTGAAATAAGTTGTCTTAAACCCCAGAAGATAGCAATGTCAGCTGTTTCTCTGTGCTCTACTTCAGTACCAATCTGAAAGCTAATTAACCAAGTATTGCGGTAGTTTTGTCTGGAAACAGGGTCATACGGTATATAGTCCAGTCTCGATGACTCGAAGTCACGAGGGGATGGCTAAAAGCTTCTAGTCGTTGATAGTTCCAGTCATAGGAAGTTCCTACAGCCTTCTAAAGAGTTTGGGATCCAATGAAAACTTCGAGATGAAGGAATATTTAAGTTATAACACTTCGAGTTATCGAGACTCCACTTTAACGGCCTTGCTCCACATCAGCGTAAAACGCGACCGAAAACTAAGGCAGAAACCGAAAATCCGGGTACTTTCCATAGGAACACTATTTGCTACATTTTACGTTTATGCTTTATTTTTCTGCTTTACGTCAATGTGGAGCAGGGCCCTAACTCAGGGCCTAATTACCCAAAAGGCTCGGGAAGCTTGAGCTTCCCCTCAGAAATTTTCTAAGGGCCCAAAAAATGGCAGGAAAACTTTTTAAAAACCCCAGTTTCCGCATTTAAATTCAATTTTTAAGATAATTTGCTCAATATAGTTTGGCACACCAGTGTTACTATGGATTTTTATGCTAATTTTGCGAAGTGATAAACCTTTTTCAATGACATGCCACCCGTTTTGCGAGAATTATAGTGCAAGCATATAGGCTAAACTTTAATCTGAATTTTGCTGGGCCACTTTAGGAATAATTTTTGTAATATTAGTGAGTTTTGTGTCAAAGTCGTCCGAAAATTTTCTTTAACGAAAAGTGGAGGGCCCCTAACTTCAGAGGTTAACCGGGGCCTGCCCTAACTCAAAGTTTTTTTATATATACATACACTCTACCATTATCAACAGTGGCGTAGGAACTTAGTATAAACAGGGGGAGCCCGGCGCAATGCCGGATCTTTGCGCTTTGAAGGGGTGGGGACGTGGGGAGCAAGAGACACTTTTCACACAAGATCAATTAAAACTAATAAATGTTCAAATAAACACTTTTTGTAAATAAAAGGAATTTAAAAACATTGCTAATATCTCTTTCCTCAGAAAAAATTCCAAATGGTACCTTTAAGAAATGACTGTTGGCAATTTTTGGTAACATTGCGTGAATTTCCTAGTAAAAGTAGATCACAGATTTGAAAACAGGTTTGAGGAAGCAAAATGTGCTACCGAATGTTTAAGGAAGAAATTTTTTCGGGGGAGCTGCGCCAGTCTGAAGTATTCCAGGGGGAGCCAGAGCTTCCCTAGCTTCCCCGGCTGCTACACCCCTGATTATCAATTTAATTTTATTTTCTTATTGGGAATTAACCAAGCAGCATTTATAGATTTTCGAGTATCCCAAAGGGTACATGTACCACCGCTTGAGAAGCAATGTTCCGGACTTAAAAGAGTACTCGTCTCGATACGTTTTACAATATTTCAACTTGATTTGAAAGTGAATCTCTCTTTCTCTTGTCTTAGAGCAAGAAGACATTCGACTTTCTCTTTCTTTCGCCACTCAATCACTCACAAACTCATCATTTCGCCCATCAGGCGACACGATAAAACATTCTGTGTTCAAGGCTTTTTGTATGATTTATCGCTTTTGAGCCTTCCATGAAATTACACAGCAACGAAGTGTAGTGACATATTTCGTTAACGTAAGTTCAAGACTGTTTATGGAAAAGAGGAACTTACTGCAATATCCTTTCAATTTTCGTGTGTCATCATTTCTTATTATTTGTGACAAATCCCATTCATTACCTGCTTAGAAGCATTTTGTATATTCTTTTTAAAACTCTTATTCACGAAGGAACAGTCAATAATATCTTTTTCCAGCTCCTATCTATCTTTAAAAAAAAAAAAAAACTATATTAAAACAGAATACAGATGCTGAATTACATGATAGTATTGCACATTTTGGCGATATATAGTTCATTTATCCCAAACGCGCAATTAGAAATTTGTGAAATATAAATGTATAAAAAATTCTAACAGTGGAGTATAAATCTAATAATTATGACTTAGTTGATTTATGAATTTAAAATCAGGTCCGCTTTAACATGATCACAGTGCACTTTTGACGTACGGATCATAGTTTGGAGACAACAGAATCAAAATATAGCTTTTATTTCTATTTTTTATTGTGTATTAAACAGCAGTATTTAATTTAAATACTAAATTCTTCATACTAATTTTATAAACTTTCTGACATTATTACAGCAGTTTTTCCTCCCCTAATTTGAAGTTTTTGAAGCGTTTGAGGTTTACCTTCAACCATTGCAAAGTATAAGAGCAATATCAAATTATTACCGGACCAAAATCTTTCAAAAGTTTCAGAAAGAATAAAATGATTTTCATACTTTTACACTAAGTATACTAACTTTCGATGATGAAGTTTTTTTATGCATTATTTAAAGGGAAAAAAAATCAATTTTCTATTAAATAACTTTAAAACAACAGAATAAAAGTTTGTAATGTCATTAGCATGGTTTTTAACAGCTGTATATCTTGTATAACTTAACCCATTAATGCCTGACATTTTTTTTTTCAACGATACTTTGTATACTGGTTACAAATAGTGTATAATGGACAGGAAAAATAGTTAAAAAATTATCGTGTAAAAATTAAATTTTTTATTTAAGAAAGAAAAATCGTCCCTAAAAAGGGACGCTAGGCACCAGAGGGTACATACTTTTTTACTAAAATTTTTTTTCTGCCTACGATGCAATATTGAAAATGACAATTTATAAGAAGAAATAAAAGCAGCAATTAACATAAAATGGGAAGTAGATTCAGAGAACAAGGAAATATTGGTGTTGTTGAGTATGAAAGTCAGCAAAGCATTTGTTCTGCAAACCTACGTATTGCATTTGCTGCATTCCGATAAGCTCTTTTACTTCAATGGGCACATCTTACATGAATCTTATTTAAAGCAATATAACAACTTGCCCCATAATACCTAACTCAATCCGGTACTCTTGAGCTCAACGCATTTTGTACAGCAACTTCTAAAATAAAAATGAAGAGCGGCTACCACCATTTTTTACAGTGAATCAAAAACCGGTAGTTCCCGATATTTGATGCATGGGATCTTTTTCCCTATGCAACGATTGTACTGAGCAACCATATATATTTGGTTCATCAATTTCAATTACTTTCTTTTCGCTGTTGGACAATCGCTTAGCCTTTACAATAGGATGAACTCCGTGAAGATTCAATGCAATAGTTATGACATTATTCCACCGAACCAACGTAATATTATTTTACCTGTCATCGACAGTTATTCAAAACTTCCTTTCTTTTCTTTTTTGAACAACGTAACTTTAGTTCATGAGCATTTTTTAATCGGATTCTTGCACAAAACCTTTCTGCGATAAATAATCACGTAGGAACGCAAGAGAAGTAAATAAACCGTCACAGTAGAGATCAAAATTGGCATTCTCAGGGAATTCTGAAATTAAATCTGCAACCCCCCCCCCTTTTCCAAACAACGGACACATATGCAATCCTTGAATTCTTCATCAAGGTGAAATGCTAAGCTTTTGAAACAGCTTAGGGCTTCTTCAACAGTCAGACTAAACAATAATAGACACCTAAATACATAATAGAAAGTAATTAAATACAACGAATAATTAGTTTTTTAAAGAACTACATTTTTGAAATAGCTTTCTTTCAAAATTTACTTTGAGTATTTTTTGTAATTAAAAGAAAAAGAGAGAAAATATTTAAGAACGTTGCATAATTAAGTTTATATATTAATTAATTTAATTTAATTAGATATTTAAAATAAAATAAGTTTTAAAAGTGACAATTATTATCTGTTTTTCAGTCTAAAAACATTTGCTAACTTCTTTTGATATATATTATAGATTCTAAGCAAGAAACCAGCAACGGTTAAACAATGCAGCCATTGGTGCCTAGCGTCCCTTTTTAGGGAAGTTCTTAAATTGCTATAAAATCCTAAAAAAATTTAAAATTTACAAAATTGCAAAAAAAGGTAAACTAAAACATCGATCAAAGTAGCACATATATCAAACACAGATAGATTTACTTGTTAATAACTTTAAAAACTTAGCTTTTTGTTCTTGAGATTGTGAACGATGTAATTTTTGATAAATATCATAATCAAATGGCTACAGATCACACTTTACAGCGGTTATGTGCTGAAATCTGCTAATACAGAATTGAAGCAATACCAAAGCAATAATTGAACACAATTATTTGGTTGAAATGTTCATTTTTGGAAAATTCAGACTCACTTTTTGGACCGTCCCTAAAAAGGGACGCTAGGCATTAATGGGTTAAGTATGAGAATCGTATTTAGGACCAAAATGCGTCATTTTTCGTTTACACAAATTTAAGAGGTCATTTATCCGATAAATTCGTTTTCTAAAATAGAATTATGGAAAAGAATTGAAGTTTGTCCTTCATATTTTACTTTTAAAGCAAGTACTGGCTTCAAAAACTGGTTTATTAGTCCAAAATTCATTTTTACAAACCTTTAAAAAAATATATCTTAGATAAGTGTGCCAATCAAGGCATATGAGGTATTTTTTAAACATAAGTTAAATATTAGATGAGTATGCGTCAATTCTATGTCAATAGAATGACTTAATTTTATAATAAATTTTCAATTAAATTTTTTAATTTTACTGATTTACATAGAAGTTTAAATGCGACCTGATACGTTTACTTATTTTATTTCTTAGTTTGATTTTACTACTGCTTTACTTCACTTTAACTTTTTCTTTTTATTCATTTTTCTTGTTTTCTTAATTGTCAGCAAAAAATTGAAAAATAAAAAACAGCTACTTTCAATTTTCCACTATATTCTTACCGAATTTTTGCACGTAACTTATTTCATAAGGAGTACCATGCTCAATTGAATTAGCTTCCACAAAAGTTGAACAAATTAAAACATCCTCAACATTATAAATACTTAAAATTTTACTATCTATCCACCGAACTTTCACCAATTTACTGGACAAAGCATTTAAGAAGAGGAATTTTCAAAAACGGATCATTTTCATTTAAATAACAAAAGCCTTCCGTTCGCGCCATGGACCGGACAATTCTCTTTGAATTGAATCGGAAATATTTGCTTCAACGAATAGTTTCCTTTCCGTCATTACAATGCGGCCATGTCATATTCAAAACGTCATTTCCTATTGAGCATTTCCGGTATATAGGTGACCGTGAACTCCAACGTTGCGAAACAAACGCAAATATTTGAGAGTTGATGAGAGTTTTGGAATAAAATATTGATTTCGTTGGTAAGAGTGTAGAATATTGGTAAATTGGAGAATTGGCAACTTCCTCACTTTCTACGAGGACAAGGGTGAAAACAGACACTGTCGTCCCCGCTTAATCGGGTAACGGATAAACGAATACCCCGCTTATACGAATAAAACATCCCAGAACCGAATATTCCCTATGCCAATAGACGCAATGTCAAAGGTCCCCGCTTAATCAAATGATATTTCTCGGAACTGACAGTATTCGTTTAAGCGAAGCCGACAGTAGTTATAGATTACGTTGCGTAAATGTTTGCTGTTCGAGCTTTAATGTTTCCGTTTTGATGGAATTTTAAAAGATTTTTAATTGCTTGACAGCGAATTATTTTCAAGGATGGATATAAGGGAGGGCGATAAGGGCAATCGTCGGTCTCTTGAGGGACTCAATATTGGTAAATATTCAATATTGAAGTTCAAAAAAGGCATTTTCAGACTCTCTTTGATGGTAGCAGAAGGAAGGTTTAGGAATCTCTTCAGGATACGTTTCGCAAATGAAGTCCGAAATATTTGAGGCCAACATTTGTAAACCAAGATGTGTAGCAATGGATACGTAATAAAATCAATCTCCCCCCCCCCTTAAAACATTTCTAGATCCGCCCTTGATTACTTTGCATTTTAATAGAGCTTAAAAAGTTTAAATTTATATGGCGGATTTTTCTATATTTTAACGATATTTAATGGCTAGATGTTTGTTTTATTTAAAAGGCTTGATGCTTGATGCCAACGTAGTCCAAGTGCCTGACATACAATGGCGCTCCGAACCAAAATTTTTGGGAGGAGGGAAATTATCTATTTGCCGAATGAAGCTCCAATTTTAATCGAATGATAAAATTCAAGCACATGTCGTACTTGCCTAACATTTAATGAGAAAAACTTTTAGGCATATAAGAAAAAAAAACAATTTTAAAAATAAAAAGAACGAATAATCTCACTGTAGCAATATTGTCTTCAAATTGCCTTCAGCGAAATGTGCCGAATAAGGAAATTTTTGGGAGGTCACAGTGTGACATACCGCCAAATAACATAACAAATCCCCCTCCCGCCATTTCTTTTTTTTTTTTTTTTGCAGAGGCAAAAAATTATCGGTCATAAACTGTAGAGAGCATCCTTGTAAAATCTCAGGTTCTTTATAAGCGATCTACATTTTATTGCATAAAAGGAAGACTTTACGGTCATTAATCAGTCACTCATATCGTGAGAATCAATCCACAAAAACGACTATATTCTTGATGTCATTTGTCGTTTATAAAACGTTCGCTCGTTGTTTTCAATAGCGAAGCTCCCAGGAGTGTAGGGTAGGGCTTTTATAGATCATGATCCCCTTTCAAAAAATAAAAAAAGCTTCAATAAAAACTCTATTAACTCCACCTTGTCGTCTGCTAGAACATAAACCACCTTCGCACCATGAATGAGGGATACCCGTTCTTTTGTCACAGTGTACTCCACCGCATTATATACAAATTCCATATGGTCCTGCCACTAGAAGCGTGGGAAAGATTTAATCGCACCCTCAATCCCCACGACTTGCTATGGTGAGAAGTGAGGAATGATCAGATTTTATTGAAAATATGGAAAGATAGCTTTACGGGGTGACAATAGAATATAACTTGTATTCAATATGTATAAGATAATGGAAGATTTCGGGGCGAATTCTGGTCTTTTATTTCGTTTTTGTCGTAAACTGGCGTTATTTTAGATCAGTGGTGCTCAGTGGCGCAGCGAGGGAGAGAATATTCGGTTTTGATATTATTATCAATACTTATATGCTTTAACTGTAATAAAGCAAAGTAAAACCCCAATGTTTGGTGAATTAATAGCTCCATTCTTGAGGTCAACATTATCAACATTGTCACAAGTTATTTGCTATGTGAACATTGAATTATTTTATAGGTTACAATTTCGATCCGGACTCTATGGAGAGACAGAGTAACGAGGGCCGGATTAACAAGTTTCTTTATTTGCGACCATTCCGAATTCTGATCACCAGTATGAAATAAAGAACCAAGGAGCTCTGTGAAGAAAAATCTTCCCCGCCACGTGACTTTAACGTATGAGAGAATTTAGATTGTTACAACATTGAGTATCTATAACAAATAATTGATAACTTTTCAAAATTCATTTTGGCGGAGAATATTTCCTTCCCATCTCCAACATTGAAAAGTGAAACTTGTTCCTTTACTTTTTATCATGTTCCTTTATTTCCTTATGTAAATCAACTTTTTTTGAAACTTTGTCACGTTTCTAAATTTATCTACCATTGTTCAGTTAATTAAACTATACATAGTATTTTTTCTAAAACTTTGCTCCCTTTCTAATTCAATTACCATTGTTAAATTTATTATTCTCGTATTTTCTTTTGAATTTTACAAAATATTTTAGTAAAACTTACACAGAAAAATTTGATGTTCAAAATATTTAAGATTTTTATTTCAACTCTTCAAAATGTTGTACATGTTATGTAATATGACTCGTCTAAATCACAATGTTTCAATTTTGCAAATTATTGTGAACATATGTACTGTCTGACCTCGAAAACCGCGCCTATCATCGTTGAACGGTTCTATTTCAAAAAGGGGGGACAGCTTGACCAAGATAATGCACCAAGATAGCATTTTTGCTTAGTTCATCATCATTATTATTATTATTATTATTATTATTATTATTATTATTATTATTGGAACTAATAAGGAAGGGGAATAAATTAAAAAAAGAACATCAACGCAAACCAACACTTCAAATTAACGAATCCAACAAAAACAAAGCAAAAACTCCTCACATTCATTATCTCTCTTATCACGATCACTCCTATTTTTAAGACATCAGTAGAGATTTGAGGCATGCGCAAATGCGACGGAGGTCGCCTGATAAAATATCAAACAATTACCCAAATCATGTGAGCATTCTGTGTTTTTAACACGCTTTTATTCGTTTCACTTGTGGGTATGTATGTAACTCTGAATGAAAGATAAAATTCTCGTTCTTTGCAAATATAAAAGTTATATATTTAATACTATTATTAATACTAAAAGCTAAACTATATTACATGTTGATGTAATGATAAGTGCATCTAAAAGCGTATTTTTTAGTTTTTTTAAACTAATTTAAAGATTTTTTTTTGAATAAGTTAACATGTTCGTCATTCAAGGCAAACCAAATTCAGAATATCTTACAATCATTTGAGTCTTGAATGATAGAGCTTATACACTTCCTCAGCAGCAGATCTGAGATAGCTTTCCAGCAACGCAATTTCAAGAGCCCATCTCTCACGCTCAGCGACAACACGGCAAGATCAGATCCGGCCAATCGGGTTGCTTTTCCCACCTTACCCTGCGCCTTTTTTAACTGATTCTTTTTTTGTGCGCTCGAGCTTCTTTATTGTTGTTCAACTTTGGCCCCTGTTGATTGTTTGGGAGGTAGAGATGGGGACCTCGCACAACTCAACAAAAACCGGGTGGGATCAGCTCTGGGATGACTCACGTGGTGGATACGCAGAAAGGCATCAATCCCAAGCATGGAATGCAGACTGGAAAGATTCCACAGAGATGCCCGATACTTTGAAATTTTTCCTGTAGATAAGTAATTTCCGTTTAACTCTTTTTGAAATTGAGGCATATTGAAGAAAATAGATACCTTAGTGCAATAATTGCGAATTATAATTCCAACGTTCATGAGGCATATTGGTTTTTTTTCCTCCCTTCATTTGCAAGTTAGCATAAAGAAGCTATTTTTTTAAATTATTATTTTAACTATATTTTTGAAAGAAAAAAAAAAAAAAAACATAGTGCTCCTTGCTTTCCACTTCTTTGGAATTTTAATATATATATATATATATATATATATATATATATATATATATATATATATATATATATATATACACTGAAGTGACAAAAGTCATGGGATAGCAATATGCAAATTTTCAGATGGCAGTAGCATCGCATAGAACAGGTATAAATGCGCAGTGCTTTTACAGAGCTTTCATTTCTGTTCAAGTTATTCATGTGAAGAGGTTTTAACGTGATGATGACCGCACGACGTGAATTAACAGACTTTGAACGCGGAATGTTAGTTGGAGCTAGACGCATGGGTTATGCCATTTCGGAAATCGTTAGAGAATTCAACTTCCCAGATCCACTGTGTCAAGAGTGTGCCGAGAGTATGAAATTTCAGGCATAACATCCCACCATGGACAGCGCAGTGGTCGACCGCCTGCACTTAAAGATCGAGACCGGCGACGTCTGCAAAGAGTCGTAAATTCTAACAGACAAGCAACACTGCGTCAAATCACCGTAGAAATCAATGTGGGACGTACAATGGACGTGTCTGCTAGAACTGTGCGGAGAAATTTGGATTTCTTGGGCTATTCCAGCAGAAGACCGACTCGAGTGCCTTTACTGACAGAACGACATCGCTTGCAGCGACTCTCGTGGGCACGTGAGCATATCGGTTGGTCCCTAGATGAATGGAAAACCGTGGCCTGGTCCGATGAGTCACGATTTCAGCTGGTAAGAGCCGATGGTAGGGTTCGAGTGTGGCGCAGACCCCACGAAGCCATGGACCCAAACTGTCAGCAAGGCACTGTTCAAGCTGGTGGTGGCTCCGTAATGGTGTGGGCTGTTTTTTCATGGCATGGACTTGGTCCTCTAGTGCGACTGGACCGAACATTGACTGGAAATGCTTATGTGCAGCTACTTGGAGATCACTTGCAGCCATTCATGGACTTCATGTACCCAAACAACGATGGGATTTTTATGGATGACAATGCGCCATGTCACCGGGCCACAACTGTTCGCAATTGGTTTGAAGAAAATTCTGGACAATTCCAACGAATGATTTGGCCACCTAGATCGCCCGACATGAATCCCATTGAGCATTTATGGGACACCATCGAGAGGTCTGTTCGTGCCCAAAATCCTGCCCCATCAACGCTTTCACAATTATGGACGTCTATCGAGACAGCATGGCTCAATATTCCTGCAGAAGACTTCCAACGACTTGTTGAGTCCATGCCACGTCGAGTTGTTGCACTTCGCCGGGCAAAAGGAGGGCCGACACGATATTAAGAGGTATCCCATGACTTTTGTCACTTCAGTGTATATATATATATATATATATAACTATTGTTGTTGTTGTTGTCTTGTGCCAGCCAGGCTGGCAATTTAGGGTGCGCTGCTTCACTTTTCCAACTGTACCGTAATTTGGTGTAAAGTCCGTGTCCTACTTCCACAGTTCACTCATGCCATAGGTATCAGTTTATAGGGTAGGCAACCTTTCACAACAACACATTCACACTAAGAAACGTCAAGGACAGGAGAGAGAAAGCACATCCATGCCCAAACCGGGATTCGAAACCGGGACCACACCATCCGTGGCAGAGTACTCTGACCACTAGACAAGGTGGCCGGCATTTTTAACTATTGACTCCAGTAAGTGAAATTGAAGTTTTTAATTTTCATTTAAAATACCTTTAATTACCTATCAGGAAAATAAAATATTGTTTTCCACCAACATCGGCAGATGCAGTTTCGTCGTAATGATAATCTGGAAAATCAAAGGAACATCAACGACGATCAAGCGAGGATAATAAGCAATCGTGATTGCTCAAAAAAAAAATCCTTCAGTCAATTATCCTTTAGTCAAATTGTTCGTCAAAAAACAATTCCTTGTGTCTCTGCAAAATGTTAATTTTCAGCCTAGAGCCCTTTTCGGTATTGCCTAATATATAATTTCTGTGGCACTATGTGC